>CM017801.1:7860496-8122683 GCA_008086715.1 Sitobion miscanthi | reverse complement strand
ATAGATAATGGAATTTTTATCTAGATAAGTCCTAACACTGGTTGCGAGCGAAGTGATCCGTTTTTTTTTATCCATTGCGGCCGGTCAAAACCTTAGCCTCCCTTTATTGAAAACTGAAATGACGCCACTGACTAGTATTGCCAAAATATTCTCAATTTTCCTAATTGTATTTTTTATTTTCCCCAATTATTAAGAAAACTACTTGACATTTTTACTTTTGACCTCTCTGGCTCTGAGTACCTACCAATTTTATTGATTTACTATTCTACCAGGTTAAGTAATTGAAGTAGAAAATTGAAGCAATTTTTCTACTATAAAATATTAATTCGATTAGATGCAAATGTAATCGATGTAGTAAATCATTATTGAAATTATAAATGTCGTGATATCGTATTAACTGCTAGTTGTAAAATTAGGTAGGTACTTTAGTACCTACACAAACTATCAGCTCTTAAACATTAAAACATGAATAGAAAATGCGAATAATATAATTCATAACTTGACGTGATGTAAAATACTTATTAGTTAGTACATACTAATTTAAAGTTTAAACATTTGAGTATTTGACGGTATTTTATCTATAATAACAATTAACCTATATAAATATTAAAGTATTAACAAGTAATTGTATTGTTATACAAATTGTATAATGTAGTATAGGTAGGTATGTCGTATACTAGTATGTATATATATATTGTACAACTTAAATTAAAAGTGCTTGCAAACACATGATTATATTTTCACTGAAAATCAATATTTAGTTAGATGGGTACTTGCTTGCTGTTTAGGTATATTGAATTAAAAATAAGATAACACACACTATTTTTTTATTGTTTTATTAGATTCTATAAAGTGTATAAATATAGACATATTATGTATAATGTATATTGTTTATTAATTCAAATACTCTGATACCAAAAATGATGCTATTTTGCACCATTCAACTACAGACGCAAATATATATTATTATAGTAGGTATTGCTAATATTATTGTTTAACGTTTATAATAATATTATTATACCTTACACAATTATTACAATAAAATAATAATTTATACTCGATATATTATTAAAAAAAATTGCCGTTTAATAATTTGATCATTGATGTATATAATTCGACTTAAATATTATAATTTAATGGACTTTTGGCAACACATGGGTATTCGCACACAACTTTCGAAAATAAAAATAAATTAATCCACAAAATAACGTTTGATCTCTTTAAACGGAGAACAACTTAATCGACATTTTAGAACCATTTAACAGCTTATAACAATATATGATAAATTTCAATCTATAATATATATATATATATATATTATTATAGCATATATCACATATGGTACACCCCACCTATATATTATATGGCTATACGGATTTATTGGGTACGATTAGGTAGGAATAGGTACTTATATTATTATAAAGCACTAAGTGCCTACTAGAAAAGTGTAATGAGTGAATATAATATTATAAAACTTTTAAAAAAAAAATCTTAAACAAAATCGTAAATAGATAATATTATAGGTATATTATTTATAAATATATGTGTGTATATGTGTAACCTATATTATTATATTATCAAATATAAAGACGGGAGATCATAATATTATTATTTTACTGCAAATCGATGTCTTGATAGTTGACTAAGCGGAATGTGTCCATCTGTCCCGAAAACGCCGAGAAAGTTTTCGTGTGGGTCGAAACACTCCGTTTGAATACTGAAAACAGATACGTTTAAAATAATATATAACACACTACTATATTGCCTGCGTAGGTAGGTACCTACCCATCATACCATTGACAAACAGTGCGCAGATTAAAAACAATCAGCACAGAGTCTAAATGACGATAGGTAGTTTAAAATATAATACTATACCTAATAAGTAGGATTAGCTTCGCTAGTTTAAAAATTAGAGTGAACATTATCAGTGTTTGTATGTGGGTTTTTTACGATAGTTCGATTTTTAGCGAGTTTTGCATAGATTATAATATAATACAGTGTATATTAAAAGTGCTCGTAACTCATTTAATAACGCCACTATCGTACAAACACATTTAATGTTCTTTCCGTCAAGTTTCGTGATAGGCCGTCGATTCACTCTAGTTTTTAAACTAACGAAGCTACTGCAAGTGATCTGCTTAGCGTAAATTTGCCATGTTACGTACTTGTATGACGGAGACAACAAATGCCAGTGGTACGAGAGGACGCCACGCCCGGATGTGTTGTCTTCGTCTTACTAATGTAGAACATGGCAAAAAACTGTTTAGCGCGGAAATAAGAACCGCGAAAAGGCTACAGTCATAAATAAGAAACGAAATTGTCATCACATAAAAAGGAGAACTTTGGCTGTGCAACATCGATTTTATATTTTCGATATCGGAGCTACAAAAAAAGTTAAGTATTCAAGTTTGAAAAATACGAACAATAATAGATTTTGAAACAATAAGAACATATTTTTTCCTATAAGTGATATCAAAAAAATAAAAACGATATTGCACAGCCATATTTCTCCTTTTTAAGTGGTGAAAATTTCGTCTCTTGGTTATGAATGTAGCCTTCTCGGTTCTTTCCGGCGCGAAACGTTATTGCTCAGTTTTGTAAGACGGAGACAACACATATGTGACGTCCTCTTAATAATATTAGTAATATTACCCAATACCAGATGATACGTTGTGACGTTATATGATACAGTAAGTTGTAGTTGCGAGGTTATAAGATTTCCTTTTATATTGATTTCCTTCGGCCATTGTATTTACAAAGAAAACTAGGTAAGTATAAGTGCACTTAAAAGTAAATTCATGCATTTCAGAAAGCGCTTCAGATAACTGTGGGTATACGTCATAATATTGTATTATATAACCAATGTACCTAATTACGTCTACCTAACTAACTATATTTTAAGTGTTTGTCTGTCCGATAAGCTTAATAGAAAAACATGATTTAACTTCCTCGGTAGGTACTCATATACCAACAATACCCGTAGCATGCAATACTTCAGAGTCCGCATTTCTGAGAAGTAATGTTGAATAAACCCTTCGAAATTGGTATTGAACGAAAAACACTTTATAAAAACGAACTTTTTTGAAGGCTTACCATCGAGATATTTGTAATGCTAAAACAATGCAAATTACTTTCAAAATTTTAAACTAGTTATAAATGTATAAATATATTGAACTCAAGCACTTCGATTTGAACCTCAACAAACATACAGTCCAAACAGTTTTTCGTCTAAAATCTAAGGGAAAGGATACATTTTCTTAGAAATGCCTACGCAGGTGAATATTACTAAACAATACGAACTTTATGGGTAATGTTGTATATGCGTAAAGCCCGTGCCCGGAAAAAAGGAACAATTTTTAAAAATTAAAAATATATTAATTGTTAATGAAAATTATGTTTTGTAATCCCAATAATATGGTTTATTGAGTGGTCTGAGAGTAAAACCACCTATTATCTATATTGTAGAAGAGAAGTTAACCTGTGTCTGTATAAAAGTATATTTTCGATATTTTAATTACTAAAGTCAATAATTAATATTCAAAAAATATAAAATAGCACAAGTTATAGAGCTAATTATTGGACATTAAAAATAAAATATCGAAAATTGACTCATGCCTACATAACATACTTCAATTATCATAACTTAAATTTTTTTAACTTCTTTATTATATTTGAATGTACTTATGTCAAATAATTTATAAAATATTTTGTATAGGAATGAGAACGAAGCATTTATGTGAAATGTAAAATATATATAGACAATTTGACTTAATAGCTTTTTTGTAGATTTGCAGTGTTACCGGTGATTAATAGGTACCTACCTAATAATAATTTGATATTAATATTTTTTTAAATTGTTCTTTTTTCGTGTTTTTTCCCGCTTTGGTCTTTTTTGCTAGTTTCTCCTTGTAAAATGATCATTAAGTATAAAGTATAAACGCAGACAGTAAACAGTGGTGCAACACCCTAATCTTAACAAAACACACTCAAAAGTCGTGAAAAAGTGTAAGCGGAGTTTAGGTATATGTTAGATAATTTATTTCTACATAAAACACTGAGGCCCAAGAATTACAAGAAGTTATATACAAAAGAACAAGTATCAAAGAGTTTAATCTGAAAAACAAAAATATTTTCACAGTTATGCTAAAGGGTGTTCATTTTCAAGTCACACCATACTGTATTACTGTGGATTGCATGGTTACCGGCCTATGGTTACTACGCCCAGTTCATGGTATGGAAATGCAAAGTGTAGTAAGTATAGAGTGAAGGGACTCTAGCTCACTTGGGAAAGGGGGATGGTGCATCAAGTTTTCCAAATATTTTAAGTTTGTGGTCCTCTTCTTGTTGTAATTAAAATAAATAAATAATTTGGGCATTTTTTATTATTATTTAGTAATATTTACCTAGCTTTAAAATAGTCAAAAAATGTTAACGATTGATTTACCTAAATATTGAATTTAATTCATAGGTACATTCAATCCTTACATCTGGGCTAATTTAACCACTGGCATAATTTACAATGTAGTAAGTAGCAACAATTGTTTATTCTAGTTGAATTTAATTTGGATATTTATGACATAAACAAAGTAGGTAGCTAGGTAGGTACGTAATTTAAAAACAGCAATTTTCGAGGGTATTATAAAAACAAGATAACAGTTGTTAATAATTAACTTATATGGTAAATACTGTAAAAAAACACAATGAATATTTAGAACAAGAACAGCATAATGCTACCTTAAATACAAAAATTTACTGTCAGTATTTGTGGAATATAGGAAATGGAAAAGTTTATAACATATAATTTACTTAAATTCAAGATTTTAGGATAAAGTATATTTGCAGTTGCAAAGGTTAGTATGTATTGTCATATTCATATTAACACTATATTCAGTTCTGATTGGAGCACACGATGACTATTTGTATCATAAATTTTTTAATAGATTTTCATAATATTATAGGCAAAGAGAAGGAATTTTAAAGTTGTGATCCTCATACTGATTGAGTTGGCAAAAATAATAAAGAAAAGGACATTTAAATAACTCATCAGGAAAATAAGTTTCCTAAATTGTCTGCATTTTGCTTATGCCACCATATTGTCAATCACAAACTACTGATATAGGCATCCATAACATAAACGTTGAAAACATGGTTCTCTTACAGGGTAAAATATTGCGGCAAGCTCATGTGTGTCTGTCATTTCGAGAGCCAAACACAACATACTTCTCAAAAAAATTTCTAACATGGTAATTTGTATATAAACGTAATTAGGTACTAAAGATACTTACAAGTTGCATTCTTCTTGAATGTCCACATCACCTTCATGAATATAAGTTCTATCATGATATAATAAACTAGGTATGATAGCAACAAACCGATTTTTGTATTATGTTGCACAAAGATGGCGACAGTCTTTCGCCACTTTTCATTGGTTTAGATAATATTATTATAATGAGAAATTTAAAAACGGCGAAAGACTAGCTCCATTTTTTGTCTAGAGTGATGGTCGGCGGGTGGGAAGAATGCGTATCACAATGTGTGCATCATAATTAGTTTATTATATCATGAGTTCTATTATATATTATACGAGTACAGTGTCTAATGAAATATAACCAGTAGAGGTTTCCAGAATATAATTATATGCAAAACTGTTGTATAATATTGAATAGATTTGATATCTAATGAATATATTTATATAATATTGTCTATTATACTAAATCCTAGTTTTTATGATAAATATTGACAACCCTAATGGTGAAAATAGTCGTCTAATAATTCATAGAGAAGTGCAGATTCAATAAGTTCAATGAGATTTTAACAATTAATAAGCGAAATCTGTCAACCTATTGAATAATGCTATTGGTAATGCTTAACCATTTTGATAGTGTTACTATAGTCGCGACAATGAAAAGTAATACATTTTTTTCCTGGTCTGATCAATCGTTTACACACTCTGCTGTCGTAAACATTTATTTGGAACGCGCCGTGTTAGAGTTGTTTAAACCTGTTGAATATCTCAAACCTCAGAAAGTTTGTCTTAAGACTTAAAAATATCATTTAAGTATTGTGATACACAGTCAGAACAAAAAATTTTAAAATAATTTTCATTAAAATGTGTTCAGAAAAGAATATTTGAATTCAATTTTTTTAAAAGCTCATAAAAAATTGTTACTCAGGCTTGTGGTGTTTCACTATGATTATGTATAGAAGGGAAAAATTCTTCAGTGATAGTGATGAAGAGCAATTTAAATCACCTCGTAAATTTTACAAACGTGCAAAAAAATGGTGGGAGGTGGACAATTTTGATGCTGATGTGGTTCGACTGATCGTACACAAGTTTTAGAAAAATTTAATATTAAGCGAAATTAAAAAAAAATTACTATTTTTTCAAGAATGCGTCCAATCGGTAAGAACTTTGTTAAAGAACTTAAAATGTACTTTTAAGAAGTGCAATAATGGCCATTGGCCGCAAAATTCTTATGGAGTGAATCAATAGTCGTTTTACAATACAAATTTTTACGTATAATGTGTACAGTGTATACTCAGGTTGAATGAGGATACCCGACCTGTGGTTTACCTGTATGAAACTTGAGTAAACCAAAATCATTCAAGGTCTCATATTTGGCAGAATAATGAAGAAATGGAGGGATTTAAAATACTAACCGGCAAAGGAAGTTGCCTAATAATTACTCACGCTGAATAATCGCGTTTCGGATTTATAGAGGGATCAAAATTAGTTTTTAAATGTAAAGCAGGAAATTCTAGTGACTACCATTCGTCAATTAATTCAGATATGTTTAAAACATGGTTTATAGATATGCTAAAACTACTTCTCAAACCATATGTAATTTTTAAGGATAATGCACCCTATCATTCTTTGTTGGTAACCAATTTTCCAAAATGCAATTCTTGAAAAATTGAAATGCAGGAATGGCTGAAAAATCAAAATATTAATTTTTTCACCATTGAAAACTCTAGCCCAACTACGCGAATGTGTAAAGTTGTTGAAAACGTCAATTAAAAGGTAGGTACGAACTAGATGAAATAGCGAATTCAATGAGTCATGAAGTAGTACGACTGCCAACGAACCATTGTCAGTATAACCCCATTGAACTTATATAGGCTCAAGTAAAAGATGAAGTGACAAAAAATAATTCAACATTTAAAATGGTAGGCTTTGAAAGACTCACTCACGAAGAAATTGAATTTGGTATCCAATAGGGAAACATGCTGAGACAATCCAGGATCTAGATAATGAGAAGGAGATACTAAGAGACAGTTTGTTTGAGCCGTTCGTTTGAAACTGTCGACAGTGATTTTGGCATTGACAAGGACAATGAAGATGATATCGAAAAACTTATTTAAAAATTGCCATTTTATTTAAGTCTACTTGTGTTTTATTTTTTTATCCATTGTAAATATTTTTTAATTGTTTGTATGATAAAATGTAAAATAAATTGTTAACCAACAAAAATAAAATGTTATAATTATACTATGTTGCATTATTATTGAAAAATTTATGAAGGGATTAAAATGTTACCTACTTGTGATACAAATTTAAAATAACTATATTTTGTATTACTTGTACCTTGTGTCAAGTCAATGATAACTCCAATCTATATTTTTATTACCATGTAATATTAATAAGGCATAAAATATAATGTTACACCGAACTTTTACTTATTTTAATTATTTTTAAATATAATTTATTGGTTAACACTTTAATTAGATTATAAATAAAAAATAAACCAACACTCATTTTATGAAATCTTATTATACTATAATATTTTAACATTTAAAATTATTAAATTGTGCAATGAACAAAGTTATACGAATGCAAAACATAAATCATATTATATGTTATACATACAATGATTAATATAAATAATATATTATAATAAGCATTTTTTATATATATACACAAAATTGTCAATTGGCTATTTATTATTTTCATTATTTCATATTCGTGTTATAACAAAAATTGCATGCTCCTAATATAAAACATAATTGCGTATAATATAAAATATAAAATCTTTAAAATATATGTACCTGTACCATTTATTCGGTTAATGCAACTTAAATCAAATGGAAAGATATATTGTATTGGAAGTATAATACATGTTTAATAATGTTTTATTATTCAAATTCATCAAAATATAATTTTTAACTAGGCAATTAAAGATATAAAATTTATCAAAAATATTAAAAATAAATAACAAAAATGTTTTTTTTGATTGATTGATTGATTAAATAAATAAAATAGTAGTATGATTAGAAACTAAAAATGTATTACCCAATAAATTTTGGGAAGTAAATGGTTTAAAATTCTCATACTAAAGTTTGTATATAAATAGGAAGAAAATAAGTTAGATACATTAAAAGGTCCAATAATATGATATATTTTATTGTGAATTGAAATTCGTATAAAAACAGACACTTCTTGATTAAATTGTTGAGCTTGTATATATTATATATATTATACCTTGTGAGTTAATTTATAAAAAAAAAATGGTAAATAAGTGGCTTATAATTGTTTCTTTTTGTAGATGTAAAAAAAAAGAACTGAATTAGTACATAACAATTAATCAAAGTAGTGTATAATGTATAGAGTACAAACAAAGTATTGTGTTCATATTGTAAATGATTATAAGGTCATATGCATATCACAATAACTAGTAAATAAGATGATCATAATTTATTTAAAAAGAAAATCCAAATTGTATCACATGATAAGATAATATAAAATATAAATTAATTTTTGAAGCTTAAATACAGTAATAAAATGTTCCACTAACCAAAAGCTAGTTTCATGCAAGTTGTCATATCAAATAAAATAACTAAATAATAACATGAAACATATTTAATGCACATGCGCAAATTAAATTGTTAAGACAGCTGTTAATTATAAAAATAAAACGTAACTTCATACAAATATTACAATGACTTGATTTTTTTTACACACCTCCAGAAACGATTTTTTCTAGTTTATAAGTTGGAAAACCTGCACAATCCTTAGCAATGTAAATGCCATATTCTGTGAGATCCTGAATAGCTGGTTTGACCACACGCATATTGTGCATCACATTACTGGTGTCAACGGCGTAATAACCTATAAATAATATATATTAATATTATAAATCACAAAATGTTAAGTATATTATATATTGGTATCAGTAATTTACTAAAACATATTAATCTATCTTTTATCTTTAAAACAATGATAGTGTTAATGAAAAATACAAATTGAATTAATTAATTTGAATCTTACACCTTAAATTAATTAAGTTCATATTTAAAATTCACTATGTATACTTTTAACACATTCATAATTATACATATATATATAATTAAATGCTTTCATTCAAAGTTTTAATAAATGTAATGGGTTTATATAATTTTTTTTTAAAAATAAGTAACACTATCAAAAAATTATAATATTTTATGTAATCATCTATCTTTATATTATCAATACAAAATAATAATAATAATCCAAAAAAAAACCCTATTCCAGAACTAACCATACACTTCAGAACTCAAATCCATTGTATACCTATCCTGTTTATCACCACCATACTATTCACAAAAGTCAAATACAATGTTAATAAATAATGATAAATAGTCCTAATTACTAATTCAATACCCTCAAATGCTGATAATTATTATAGTCTAGTTACCAGACTCTAGTAACAGAATATTGCAATACAAACACAAATTACACTCCCATTCTAGACTTCAACACAAATAAATAAACAAGCACTAATTATCAGAATGTACTTATCAACAAATAAAATTATTCATACACTAAAGATACATAGTTCATTGTTGCAATTACCCTAATGGCCTAATGGAACACCATTAATATACAATATATTCAACATTGACATTTCTAACACATACCAAACATATAATAGCCATTATAATATTTATCATACAACAATTTGGAACCAAATATAACCACAAATTATCTCACAACTAAACATTTATATATAAAATTAAAAATGTGCTTGCAAATAAAAGATAAAATTAAACAAAACCAATAATTTTTTCTTATCTGAAAACACGTGACCACAAATCATATACAATAATTATATTAGCCAATTCCAAATCAAATTTCAACTGAAAATATCTAGGAATTCACTAACCTAAGTCAATCTAAAATAGTATTATCAGGGTATAGACACTGTGTGTTATGGCCAAATCGAGTGACTGTAGCCTTAAAGACGGTTTCCAGGGTGCGTGATATACATTATCAATTAAATATTTCATATCAATACTAAAAATTATGTGAAAAATGTAATATAACAATAATATAACATTTAATTCATTTCATATCAAAATTAAAAATTATACAACAACTGACAATACCATGCATAAAAAAACTTTGAATAAATTAAAACTGTCGTCATCCTGGGTCAAAGGATTATTTCAGTTTATATAATTTTGTAACAAAGAGTGATACACGTTACCAACATTATATCAGATTACGGATACAGTACAACTTTTAGAGTCCAATACTTCATACCATATGAATATCAGCTGATCGAGTGTTGCTTCTATATTGTTCTGTGATATTATGGACATGGGATGATAACAATAACACGGACAAAATATATATAACTCTACACCATAGATAGAATAAAATATATAAAACCATTATAAGACCAGTCTTATAATCTACAGAATATATTTATATACTATAACTTATAAGCTTAGTGTCAGAAATCAGAATACGAATAAGTATTGGTTAATTAAGTAATTTCAATAAAATAAGAACAATCATAGTATACCTATTAATATTATTAATATTTTAGCTCAAAATACTAGAATGTCAAAAACGTGCACATTTTTTATAAAAATATGTAACCTTATCACTTAAAGACCATAGTCAAAATCTAAAGCTACCAAAAACATATAAAACAATTGTAACACTTATAATAATGTAATTGATTTAAAGTTTATAAACCCCTTTATAAATACTTACCACTTGACATTTTAAACAATAAATCGTACAAGGATTGTGGTGGCAATACTGCACTGCGGTTCAATGGCATAATGAAACAACGCTTTTCATCAATATCTACAATACCAGTGACATTCTGAAATAAATTTAATTAATAATAAATATTAAGATACTTAAAATTTTTGTTTTAATTACCGCACTAAAATCATGAATAAAACGAGCAGAGTTAGCAAGTGGTAGAATGGGAAGAATTTTTTCATAACTTTCATCCTTAAGATCAAGTTCAAAATCTTCTTTAAATTGTGAAATGACATCTTCGGGGCTCGCCATTCGGTTGTTCAAATTGTCCATACGCAAGGCGAAATTCTATAAAGTAACAATAATATTTAATAAAATATTTAAATTACATAGTTAATTGGACTATAAATTAAGCATATTATATGCATAGATATGTATTTATGTATTTATACAATCACAATATGATAACAAAACATTTTGATACAAATAAAAATCTATAAAAAGGTAAAGTATGGAAGTTATAAAAATACATATAAAAAAAAAGTTTATTTGTTAGGTGCAAAAATAATGATATTTTTTTTTGGTATGATGCAGTAAGACTAAGGTCTAACTATCAAACATTTTTATTTACCTCAAGTGTCTTGAATTCCATATCATTTTTTAATTGGCTCATTTCATAATCATTGTTTATATCTTGCATAGGAAGAGATAACTTATCATTTAAAGCAATAGTGCCAGTGCCATAGAAAGCATCGTTCTATACCAAAAATAATAAAACAAAAATACCATACTTATTAATACAATAATATGCAATCACTGAATTACCAAATTTATTCTTAACAAATAAACATTTTAAAAAAGGGTGGGTAAATAGGTACTGCTCTGCTGTACAGTATGTGTCGAGTGGGTCACTGTAATAGATGTGTTAAATTTGAATTCAGTGATATTAAATTATTGTAAACAAAAGATGATTATGAGCGGAGACAGCCTATATTACTAAGTATATTTTATGATATTATAGCTATTAAAGTAATTTATTTTCCTATTCGTAATACAGTAGATTAGATTATTTTTTTCTAGAAATATTACATTTGAAATGTCTTTGTGTATAAAATATAAAAATATACTTCAATTTTTTTTTATATAATGAAACAAACACTGATGTAACACCTTTTTATTTAGATTTAAGATTTTAAGGTAGATTAAAAATAATTTAAATTTGAAATTGAATGCATCAAACTATTATTACATTTGTAAGTATAATTTGATGCAATTATAGATTCAAATTTGATCATATAAATAATGATGTAAAAATAGTTTTTTTTTAATTTTTTGTATTTTTTCATTATTTTTATAATTTGTATACCTTGTATCTTATGTTTATGCATACATTAAAGTTTGTATAATATATAATAAACAACAACAGACCTACAGTAGAATTAATCTTTATATTATAGGTACATATTTTGAATGGTAAATAGTAGATACATAAAAATTTAAAAAAAGTTTTATTTTCAAATTTTACAAATTACATTATTATGTAACATTTCTCATTCAAAAGCAAGTGCATTATAATTTATTAATGATAAAAATAAAGGAAGAATGAATTTAGGTATCCGTTAATGTTTAGATAAGTAATAACTTCAATTTAACAAGAAATAAGAAAATAAACAAAATTTGGAATGAATAATAACTAAATTAATGATAAATATTAATAAACTAGGACTAATTGCTAATAGTCTAATAAATAACAATATTAACAAATATAACTTATGATTGTTAAATATACCATAATAATTGTGTTTTAAGTATAAAATTGAATTGTTTTGAATAATAATTCAATATAGCTTTTATATAACTATATAAACTATATAACTTAACATCACTATATAAATGTCAAAAATATAAAACAACCAATAACTTCATCAAAAACTTTATTGTCAGCAATTTAACTGAAAATTGTAAATAATTCTTACATACTCCCACTCAAAAATCAATATGCGAACATATAGTTTAAGTTGTCTGTTACCTATTGCCTATAGGCCAACAACTGTTGTACAGCTGTGTAAACATTACAAATTACACAGTGAATTATTGAAATATTTTTCTCTTACATATTCTTTTTTATAATGTAATGGAAACTATTCACAATAATATACCAACCACATAACAATTTGAAAATTTAATTGAGTATCAATTGTTTTTTTTTATTTTTTAGGGTAGTGCATAAACTTAAAAAGTTTAAAGATAAAATCATATTCAAAAAATTTACTGAAAACATTCGGTTTATTATTAATTTAATAATATAACAATTCTGGTTTCAATAAAATATAGTAACTTAGGTACTTCAAATAAATCAACCCTCCTAATATTAAAATTTCACATATTTATTTGAATTTTTTTTTTTAGATACATTTTTTTATAATCATATAAAAATCTATATAAGTTTTTAATCAGTGGCGTATCTAAAGGGGTATTTGGAATATTTTTGTTAATCAAAATCAAGGCATTGTTTGTTTGTTTGTAATTTTTATGTACATAGTATAATTTGTTATAATATTAACAACCTCCTTACAAAAATCATAGTTACTGGTTTCAATTAATTTTAATAAAAAATTATACTCATGTTATTTAGAGCAGAATATTAATTTGTCCATTTATAGATCGAAATTTGTTTTACAAATAAATAAATATAATTAAATGTACGCATAGGTACAGTCAACAGTGTATACAATTTGTTTTTTTGTATGTATTATAATATTTATATTATTTAGGTAAATAAAATATAAAATTGATAATTAGGGCTAGGATTTATATGCAATAACAAATTTTAAAATATGTATTTTACTAACCAAAATATGCAAAAACAAATTTTTATTATTACTAGAATATTATTATTTATTATAATTCATAATTTATTATTATGAGTTATTACTTATTGCATTAAATATTAGTTTATATTATTACATGCTACTATGATAATATGTTGTTTCAAATTTTCAAATACGAGCGACCGGCGATTTGAATGTAAAATAGATTTATATTGACTAAAACTCCTTTCCACATCACACGAGGTTATTGGAGCATATTTAAAAGACGCAATTTGGCCTGGAGTTAAATTAATATTAATATTGATATCTTCTTCTTCCTCTTCATATTCACCGTTTAAAATGTTACAAATTTTTTAAAGTGTTTTGAATCGATTTTGTGAAATAAACACCATTTAAAATTAACAATATCTTATCAAAATTAAAAAATTTAAGTAAAAAAAAAATTAAATTCTCAAAAATCTATGAATATGCAAATATGCATTAAGTTCAAAATATGCAAAAAAATGCAAAAAAAATTGGTTCTATTTAAACGACAATAAGCCAAATTGTGAACAAATCTGACAACCAATCAATTTGGACTTGAGGAAAATAACATGCAAATGCATATAAATCTTAGCTCTAGTGACAATCATTTATATTTTATATCTTGGTAACAAATTTTAAAAGAAGTTAATTAACAAAAGTTTGTTAAATTGTTTCATGTTTATAAGTACCTAGTAGGTATGAATATTACTTTTTAAACAAAAAATATTCATACAAAACCATTAATAACAGATTATTTTATTAATTTGTAAGATACCTACCTATATTAACTACTATCGTTTTTACTTTAACTAGTTGTTTTTTCTGCATGTACTATATCAGGTATATCAACACTCTAGATTATAATATTACAAATAGGATTATTAGGATTAAAATATCAAAGTTATAAAGGACTTCGTACATTTTTATAACATGTAAGTAGATAATATAAACCTAAGCATGCCATAAGAAATAATGTAGAATGTATGTGTTTTCTTAATTAAAATATTAGTTTTTAGTAATTGGGATTAATAAATATGTATCAAATATACTGTATCTTATAGAACCATAGAGGTACTAACATAGAATACATATGATATAGATGAAGAATTATAATATACCTACTAAAATAGATTTTAGAAAAAAAATGTATTAAATTATTTTTTTACTGTATTCAAGATATTACCTCTTCATTAAATGCATTTCCGATAGCTCTATAAATATGTTCCCCGTAGAGCATCATGAATGTAATTACTAATGACATCAGCAATACATAAATTAATGCCCACATAGAATAAACACGATCATTAATGACTCTGAGCACCAAAAATTTAGATCTGACAGGGCGGTTATGTGCACCATTTCCTGATTCCACGTCTTTTTCCTGAAAAAAAAAATCAACAGTTATTTTAAAACAAATTAGATAGATATAGGTAGGTACCTATATCTTATACTACTAAAAAAGAATAAAGCCAATATAGATATGTAGTTTTTTTTAAATAAGATGTAAATAAGCACTTAATTTTACATACCTACATTACAAATAAAACAAAAAATTTTTAGTAAATGCCTGGATAATTATAAAAGTTTTTTGTAATATAAATTACAATATGTATTACTATTGTTTAAGAAATGTTGAAAGAAAAATACCAAGTTTTTAAAACATCTGAACCCTAAAATTTGTAAAGATGGAACTTATATGTCAAATATGTTAATATCTAAGTATATAATAATAACACTAACCTATTTAAAAATTCTAGGAACAAGTAAATAATTTTTTTTTTTACCTAAATCAAAATCAAATTTATTTTTTTATAATCGTTACTTTAAACAACTAATTTTTGTTAGCTATTAGAAGTTTTAAAAAAACGATAGAACAACAATAATGTTTAAAAACATGATATTGGTTTGTTAGTTTGTTATTGACCGAGCGTGAGATAATTTTATCAACCCACCAGTTTAAAATAATTGATTTATTGAAAAAGTAATCTAATAATTCAATGAATCTCGGGGAAAACATACAATTACTGTTGGTACATCATAAGAGTTGTATAAAAACTAATAATCAAATAATTTAATACCAAACATGTTTGTTTTAAAACCAACATTTTTTATGATAGCCGGAAATCTTATGCAAATTCGCAACATGAATTTTAACATAATCTAGTTGATTAAATAGATACAATTTCATAAACCCCAAAATAAACAATAAACAATCAAAAAGTTGTTCAGCCAAATTTGACAACAAAAAACATACAGGAGTGATCAAAGCTAAATTATAAAAAACCATTAGTTAATTTGAAGGATATAGCAAAATGTTAGCCCCATCTTAATTTTATTTGCATAATTATTATTGTTATTATACAGTTTTATCTACTTTTTAAAATACACTATTATTATAACCTAAATTTTTGGAAATATTTACCTAATACAAAATTAATTATTTTAACTTATATACCTACTACTACCTATTATTATTATTTTTATTATAGATGGAGGAGCAATAATAAACCAAAAGTGACAGGGAAATCAAATTTTCATGGCATAACAAACAACTATCAAAAAATGTATGACCTAAAGAAGCAATATGTCCATAAAATGTTTTGTTAAAAACTAATTTTTGGGGGCAAGAATCATTCGGATTGTAATGCTAGTTATGAAAAGTTGTTGTTTTAAAATCTGTTATTTTTGTATTTTTCAAACTTTAATAACTCCTTTTATATTATTGCTTGTCTAATTTTTTTATTTAAGTTTTAAAATATGTAAGTATTTTTCATTTATAATTTAAATTAGGCCTATAACTATGGTATTCTCGGTATAAGGTAAAAACCTAAAAATTAACTCAATTTTACGAATTGGAACTAATAACCAACAAAATGATGAATTGGCTATAAGAGAGAACAAAAATAGTTACCAGAGGACGGGAAAACAATTAATGTATTTGTAAATTTAAAAATATATTATGAAATACCATACCAAAGTATAAGATAGTTACTGAACATTATAAGTACAGTAAATACAGGAGTAAATATTAATAATAAAATGTATAAGCAAAAAAGGACTAATTGTCTTCAGAGTAACCTACCTATATAATATTATACTACTAAACTACTGAGGAAATCTTTTTAAGTAGTTGATAGAATCTGTGGGAAGTGAAGAGATTATAAAAAAGAATAAAGTCAAAAGTCAAAATAATATTTTGACAATTAGTATTTGTTACTGTAAAGCTAGTATAAGACTTGTCCGTCATCGGTCGAACGACAAATACTTTCATTTAGTGTTTACCAACTTTTTGTAGATCGGGACTATTTATTATTATACATTTTATAAATTTTAAGTTTATTTAGTAATAAACTGTCTTTAAAAATTGAATGAGGTACATTTAAATTCCTAAAAAATATTCTGTACTTACATAAATTGTAAATAAATAATATACGCAAAATATGTAAAATCTTACCCTGTTCTAAATAGATATGTGGTATAATACAGGGTGTATTACAAACTGTGCTTTTGTTTCAGTTTTTAACTAACATTAATTATAATTATATATTTGATAAGATAATCCACAGACAATTTAAGGCAGTGGTTTATTGAAAATCCAGCAAATTTTATTTTTCACAAAACTGTCACAAATCACTAAGTCTCACTTACATATTAAATTGTTCCAACCAGCTTTATGCAATACTAGTAAATAACACAGTACACACATATAAAACTTCAAACCGAGCTTCAAACAGAATATTCAATAGACAATCCAAAAAGATGCACACTCTTTAATAATTATCTCATGTTTTTTTCTTGAAATCACAACTCGCAACTAAAACTGGTATAAAGAATATCTAAAACAGGACATGGTTTAAAAATTTTCATTTGAAAAATATATGTACTAGGTACCTATCTGATAATAATATTAAAATTAAAAAATGCAATAATGTTAGGTTGGTATTTTATTTTTTTTGTATGTTATTCAATCAAATAGTTCATATACCTAAAAATAAATTGTGTTCAATAAAATCTGTTTTAATTATGGAAAATTCTATAAAAAGAATAAGGGTAAAACCTGGCTAGTTTTAATTAATTTATTATCGGAATTATTATTTAACCAAAATGCAAATGATAACTAGGTAGGTACTTGGAGAACTATTAAAATACAAGTAATAATAATTAAATATTTGTTTTGTTAATCATTGTCAATTTAACACCATAAAAATAAATATTCAATTTAAACTCAAAAAAATTCAATATAAAAATAAATGATATAATAGAAAACATAATTGAATTTCCTTTGACCTTCACTTAGGGCTTGGCATTAACTAAATAATAGTTAATACCCATATTAAATATAACTGGTGTTGTTACCTATTTTATGTATCATTGTAATAACAAAATATGATGAATTACCTATGAGGTATAGGAAATGTGTAAAAGGCAGCAATATAACAATAAAATATAATAGAAATATTTTATGATAAGCTAACATCAATTCAAGGTTTTTATTAATAAGTGCTAGTATTGTCCACAAATAATATGAAAAAAATGCCCACATATTTTAATGAACAACGTATAAAAACCTATCAAGCATTAAGTAATACTTGGGGAATATCCCCCAACGTAAAAATATGCTGGTACCCAACACCCGCACAAAATACAGAAAATTTAAAAATATTTAGAAATATACAGCGTTATGTAATGTTGCAATGTCAAAGGAAGAGTCAAAGCTTTATCATAGATCAAAGTCTGCAAACGCACCAGTAATACATTTTAGTTGCGCAACATAATAGAAAACAAAAGATTTGTTGTGAATAGCCAGAAAACAATGAACTCTCTAATGAAAACATAATACAATGCTAATAGATTACCACTTGTTAGGTGTGTAATAGTTTGGGCTTTAGCCCAAAAACACTGCATTGATAGCGAGTACATAATATTATGAAAAAATATAAATATAAAAATTCACAGCCAAGCATTATAATGTTATCGTTTACATTAAGATAGGAATTGGATGACATTGAGACTAAACAACAGTAATTTATGCATATTATAATAACAAGAATGTTATTGTAAAAGTCACACAGAGACACGCCGATGACTAAACGAAAATTAAATAACGCAGAACATTGATGACGTATTCAATAATGTTTTTAAGCAATATAAATATTATGTTTAAGTATTATAAGTTATAACCGTCTAATTCACATCGTTTCGGAACACGAATAGATCTCGTGGAAATAACACTGTTATTCTAATTATAGAAATGCCCCGACGACAATAATAACGACGATTATTATAATCGAAACCCGAATGCCCCGACAACAATAACATCGACGATTATTATAGTCGAAACTCGAATGCTCGTTTTACAACTTTACAAGGTAAACGAGCGCTATCGAATCATCGGGTCAGGTGTACGTGACATTTACGTCGCAAACTCGCGATTTTGCTGTTACTCTTGATGGTCGCACGAACGCGACAATATTGGTATACGTCGAAAGATATCGTGAATCGTGATGATATTGGTATAATAAGAACAACAATAATAGGTAAGTAGGTACTAATAATAGACATTGTAGCCATCGGCATATTATTATTATAAATTATAATACGTTTCGTATTATATTATTATTCTATCGATGGTTATAACATTTATAACACGCCAGACATTGTCGTCGGTGAAACGAAAGAATGACGCATAACTGGTGGGTAGGCGTAATAAAAACAAATCGCAAAAACCCGGAAGAGACGGGCAAAACATATTGGATAATATTGCGAGCTGAGTCACGGTTCCGTGGGCCGGTTGCGGAATGGAGGAACGACGCGAAAAAAAAAACCCAAATGCAAATCTGTAGACGACGGCGACTTACCTGGGCGGAAGGGTCGATCTCGATGTTGGTGACCAGCGGCACGTTGTCCGACTTCTTCTCGGCCGTCGGCATAGTGATGACGGTCATGTTGGCGGACGATTTATTAGATTTTGTGAATAATTTAATAAAATAATAATTAGATCGTATTCGACTGGAAGCGCGATGGACTGTGGCGCGGGACAGAGAAACACTGGCGAAGCGCGCAACGGGACGTGAACGACTGAATCAGCGACGACGACAAAGGTTAAACACCGTATGACGGCGACGCCGCGCCGCTGCACTCGCTGGTCGCTGCAGTGTTGCTGCTCTTGTGTGTGTGTGTGTGGTGTGTGTGTGGTGGTGTGTGTGTGGTGTGTGTGTGGTGTGTGTGCGCGTTTCGCAGGTGGGATGGCGGTGTAGTACAGCGACGTTGTAGCGGCGGCGCAATGCTCTACTCAGTTCCCACCCGGCGACGCGCCGCCGTCAGTTTGTCATACGATATCAGTGCCGCGGTCGCGGTGTCGGCGGGGGATCGACGATCGTGGTGGGTGGGCGAGCGGCGAACATAACCCGCCACCGCCCGTCGTGAACCGTGCCCGAGGAAATGTAATAACGCTTATACCTGCGTTTAGGTATAGAGAGGTATAATAAATGTACAATATATTATTGTTATTATTATTATTATCATCATCATTTATCGTCACAGCAAACTACGCAGTAGGTAAGGTATATACCTACATATTTTAATATATATCGTACACGCATACAAGTACAACCATGAACCAGTGAAAAACGACAGTGTGATAGGCCCGTCGGGGAGGAGGTGCCCGACGGCGTATACACAATATACATATTTTTACAATACCTATACGTATATGTCGTATCGCCGTGGTAGGTATATGGTATTATGTATATTACGCGACGCTCGAGTTATTGCGACGTGACGAATCGAACAAAGCGGCCTAATGTTGATCAAATATTACGCTGCAGTAGAATATTGTTATTGTTCGTATTTTGTGCATTATCGCAGTGTTGCAGAGTCGCGTGGAAGCAATTTGGCACCGTTTGCGCGCAACAACGATGGTGGGAACAAAGAATATTTAAATAACATTATAATATTGTATACCTACTGTATAGTTTCGTTCGGTTAATGCGCACAGCACCTAATACACCGTAATGAAATAATAGCAGCGGGCTTTGGTAGTTCAACTGTTCAAGTCCCCCAAAACTGTTGAAAGACCCTCAACAGTAATAAATAAAATACATTTGTGTAAATTAAAGTAAATAGATAGTTAAAACAACTACAGTACATTATGCAGCAACTACGGGGCAGACCGCCCGGAGAAAAAATATAGCTCATATTTTCTTATACATATGATATAACTAACATGGTTATCGTGATTATATAATATTTACAACTATATTGGTAAACGATAAAAATGCCGAAATAAAAAATTGCATAATTAATTATACATTTACCATTATTATAAAATTACTACCTACTTCTTTATTGTATAATAATATAATGTGAGGTACCTATTTTGTAAAAGCTATTCGATCGGTTCGTTAATCATCGATCTGATCTTTGACACAAAACTCGAAGACGGCCTTCTATACAATTGTGTTTGACTTATTAGATTCTTCCCCAATTTCATTAAATTATATTTTTGGAAAAAATAATTAGGTAATAAAAAAGTAAAGCTATCTAGCAAGTGAACGTACGGTAAACAGATTTAGAGCGATTAAAACACGTATTAAAACAATCGAACTTTTTTCATAATATATTTTTTTAAATAATATTATGTAGGTATGCCTAATGCCTAAACATCCCTACGAAATTACATACCCACTTAGGTATGTATTTTATGCGATGAATATCGTTTACCAATGATATTGCATTAAGGCTTAGATAATAAATATACGTCACACCAAACACTAGTCAGCATCCCGATTCCTGATTCATCATTCTTAATTAAGGTCATTCATATGTCAAAATCAATTATTATTATGCGATTTATATTACATATTATTATTATTACATGTTGTCATGTTACGTATTATAAAGCATGTATAAACGATTTGATAATTAATATTGTGGTTGTAATATAAAATGATGATAATCCATCTAATTAAATTTATTTGATAAAAAAATATAATATGTATTAATATATTATGATGAAACATAGCGATGTTTAAAATATTTTAGAAGTCCTTACTACTTTAGTTACTCTCATGCCCGGATTAATGTACGAAAATACCTAGTGTTTGGAAAGAACCAGTTCCAAAAGGAACGGATTCCTAAAACGAATTTCTTTGAACGGCACGCCAAACGAGTTCCTTTTTATAAAAAAAATGAACAAGAAAATGAACGAGTTTTTTTTTTCAAGGAAAAATAACAATTTTTTTTATTTCTTACTAGTTTTAATAATTTACACAGATATGTAAATAATTAAAATTAAGATATTATATTTTTTTAATGTGTATATAATGTATATTGCCAATATTAGTGATCGTTATCGAGTATCGACGTTAATTGTTGCTAATTAGTCATTAGTAATTTTATTATTATTTTCACAAGTTATAAGTTATTATTTATATATAGTCATAAAGAAATATATGAATTGTAACACCACATTTTAAGTCCTAATAAGAATTACATACATTTTTATATTTTATAAATTGACAGATTTAGAGTGAGACAAAATTTCAATAAATCTGAAATCATGTTTATTTATGTACTTCTATGAAATCGCGTTTATCATTGAATACATTGTACCTGTAATTTTAAGAAAATTAATCGAGGCAAATTTATATATATTTTAGTATAGGTATTTTACTACTTGTGTACATTAATATTTATAGTAATTTTAAAACTAAAGAATAATGTTTATTAATTTAGAAGTTAAATTAATAAAAATAAATATTTATACCTATGCTGTTAAAATTTATATTTTTTTTAAGCAAATATGGATTTTTTAACTGTATATTATTTTATTGAAAATACTAATATTATATAGGTTGTAACTTGTAGATATTATATTATATATAAAAATAATTTTTTTTAAGTGTTAGTAATATTGTATTGCGAGACGAGAGTAATAATGTAATATCATTGATTAAATATATATAATATTATTATTTATTATGTATAATTAATCAATGACGATTATAGTAAGCATATTTAATATTATTTCTGAACAAAGTTATAATATTAAGTTATATATACGACAATGCGTCCAATATTATCATGTTTAAACCATATAGATAATAATATAATATAAAGAGATATGCCATGTGGTTAGGGGTTGTTAATTGTTATAGCTTTATCGACAATTTATGGGATCGTGATATTTTTGGTGGATATGATAGAAAGAATACTTATTATTATTATTATATCATATTATATTATTATCTATGCTCTTGGGAGGTTTATCTTTCTATCATATGGTGTATTTTATTGATTAAAAATTGCACACCGATTATGTTGAATAGGCTAGCCATTATTTTATTATTTATGATACAAATAGTAGATATAGACGGTATGTACTTACTCCTTTAATGGGGGCTTACAAAGACACGAACTAGTATTGACCCCCTGGGGCCTGGGCCATAAAGGTCTTAATCCGAGCTTAGCTGTGTAATATGGTTTATATCACATGATTTATATGTATATCAGCGATCGAAATCATCTCCCGCCCTTTTGAAGTTTGAAACGCTATGTCGCTATTTATGCCTGTATATGCACTGTATACAGTAAGCACACACGTAATAATACTGAAAATTGCTATCAATATTATTTTGTGCATGTTTGCAGTCGTGAAGACACGACCATATGCCTCAATGAGTTTTATTCTAGGAAAAAAAGCCTCTAAGTAAATAACTATTATGTAAATGAAGCTATATTATCATAGGTACATTGTCAATTTGTGTATAAAATATTATTAAATCATATGCAAGATGACTTTATTTTTATCTTTATAAAATGCCAATTACTTTTATTGAAAATCTTTCAATTATACCTATGTATCTAGTATCTCTATATTATTTAGTACACACAGACACACTACAGTGTGATCAAAAAGTATGCAAATTGTGGTAAATTCTGATCATTTCAAATGTATATTTAAAATATATAGGTAGTTTATATAATAACATTGTGATTGCAATTCAAATTTAAGTTTTAGCTAATGAAAACTAATTTTTTCTGGGACATTATTTCTTGCAGCTGGAGCTTTTTACCATATATTTTTATTTCAGGCCTTTTTTCCTAATACCATTATATTCGTGAATAAGATCAATAGGTTCAGGAGTAACAGAACTATTTCTTAAAAACTGGATTGGTGGATGAATCAAACTACTGTGTGTTTGCAGTAATTTGTTTATATCGTATAATATGTGTTTAAAATAGTTCGAACTACACCGAACATTGTGTATAACCAGCTTAAAAAACATTTTCTCAAAAGCTGTCTAAAAAAGCCCATGATGGATATCCCCCCCCCGCCTCATTGTATTCGTCCCTCAAAATCTAGTATAATATGTACAATGTAAGTATCATTTATATTTTATTTTATAGGTATACACTTATATTACGTATTAACCATTAAAAATACTTGAAACGGTTTCTAATTCTTATAATTTTTCAATGTACTTAAGTTTGAATGGCTAATTATACAAATATATTTTCTTAAATTACAATACCTATTTATTTTTTTTCAAGGACTCTACAATGTAAGAATTTCAAATAAATATAAATGAAACATCGGCAACCTTGTACATACCTGCCTTTATTAGGTAGGTACTATCTGGTTTCACTTGTATTGCGTGTATAGGTTTACCTATAATATCATTAAATAACAGTAAAGCAGTTCCTCATTATAATCGGTTAAAAATTATAGTTATCTAGGTACTTTTTGCAAAAGGAAAAAATCATGTAATTATAAATGCACTTAAGTACCTGCCTGTAAAGCGTAAATACACTAAACAGTAAATACTCAAGTATATTATGTAAATTATCATACTGTTGTTAGAAAAATGAGAATAGCTGGTAACTATATTAAATACCTACTATAATATTACATTACAATTATTTACCAATACGACTATACGAGTAGATAGTATAAAATATGTGCTATACACTTATACCTTATATTATATACAATATACATTCGAATAAACGAAAGCGTTATGGGGGAACAGAGCGAGGCATCGGCTCTGAAAGGTCAACCTAACTAAACACCTGCGTCCTGCAGAAGATTTACTATCGGACGAACATTATACGTACCGGACAATGCAATCGTCACGCGATCGCAGCAATTCGATACGATGCG
The DNA here is from genome assembly GCA_008086715.1 of Sitobion miscanthi. Taxonomy (NCBI): domain Eukaryota; kingdom Metazoa; phylum Arthropoda; class Insecta; order Hemiptera; family Aphididae; genus Sitobion; species Sitobion miscanthi. The sequence continues at coordinate 8,097,689 of CM017801.1, read as the reverse complement.
CCCGTAAAATTATTCGTCACGTCCGATGGCCCATACGTACATTAAAATACCAATGGAAATAGGTAGACGAAAAGAAAACCACCAAAAAAAAAATAAAAAAATAAAAACCATGTTATTTTTGTATTACATAATTTTTTAGACATTATGTAGTCTAAATTTTATAATTTCAAATTTATAACTGAATGACCCCAATGAGTGTCCTGTCGTATATACTTCCGAGTTTGTATATTTAAAATACCTAATTAAACAAATGTATAAAAACTATTTGGTTACCCCATTTTACGGTAGCTATATCAGGCGTTGATCCAAGGTGGGGGCCACTGGAATGTTAAATTTCTTAATACATATTATATTTGATATTTCTCCTTGTGAACATTAAATTATTATATTAGATTATTGAATTAGATATCTAACAATTTTAATTTGCTTGAAAAAACATAATATTATGATATTACTAGGTATGTGATGTGTATCATGCAGGAGCGTATCGCCAGACCCTAGACCGTGTACTAATTAGTAATTTGTGGAAAATACCATTATTGGTCAATAATCATCAATCGTAACATTGTATTTTGTAATATGTTAAATATTATTTTGTCAATGGACGATTTACGTATTTATATATATCGACGTATCATGATAATGGCATATAACATATCAACATTGCGACGAAACACGAAAAACCCCGAGTATTCAAAAAATAATATTTTATACATCAACAGACAACAGTGTATTTAACCTTATAAGTAGAGCGCGGATTTTTATGCACTAAAAAGTATCAAAATATGCCATATAATATGCAGTAAAAATCATGAAAATATGCAAAAAATATGCAGTAAAAATCATGAAAATATGCAAAAATATGCAGTAAAAATCATGAAATTCATTTTTTTTTATTTATTTACAATTTACAAATTAAACTTCTTATAACAATTAATTACTTAAATACTAAAATATTAAATACTTATATAAATTTCTCTTTAAATTTTTTTAATTTTATTTACTATTAAAATGAATGATCATATGCATTTCAAGTTTTTCTTCAGTGAAGCTATAACGTTTATCAGTTAACATATTTTTAAATACTGAAAACGAACGTTCAACGTCAACCGAAGTTGTTGGGGCATATTTGAAGCAACTTATTATTTTCGGGTCTTGATAAATATCTTCGAGCTGAACGTTTTCGCCTGATAGTACTGCATTTATTTTTCGTAGAATTTCTAGACCTTTATTTTTATTAGAAAGCTCATTTAATTTTGTAGTAAGTGTTGCACCTTTTGGCCCAGGAATAGAATTAATTTTTTCTTTGGTTTCGTCAATTATTGAAAAGCTTTCATGTAAAGTCATATTTTGAGTTTCCAGTTTTTTTATGACTATCACTAAAAATGCCAAATGTGTTGATATAAATGTTAAATCATTGACAACAGTACCATCTTCAATTATATTAAATCCATCCTCGAATTTTGTTGCAAATCAAACTACTTATTTTCGGCATGTTAACAATTTACGGACAACGACAAACGATGAAACTGAATTTACTGAGTCGGTGGTATGTCGATAGTTGACTGATACAGCAAGAGGTATTAAGATTATAGGTAGACACAAAAGTACATAGTAATCGATTATTTTCTAATCGTCGATGTAACAGAGTGGTATGTCGATATCGACGATAACCGACTGATAGAACAAGAGCGATTAAGTTTACGTCGTGCCCATAAAATGTATTTTTAATTTTTCTACTTGACAAAATATTATTATTTATATATTTTTTTAAATTTTTGCTTCAATATGCAATAAATATGCAATAACATTGAAATATGCAGAAATATGCAAAAAAAAATTTCACCATTTGCTTCAAATTATGATGATTCGTAAAGAATACTGACAAAAATCCAAAAATATTAAAAGGAAACAAATATGCAATTGCATAGAAATCCGCGCTCTACTTATAAGTATAAGAAATTATTTATTGACAAACTTGCATTCCATGTTAGGGTATTTTCTAAGCCCCCCAGTAATTTAGTGATAGCTAAAAAAATGCCCCCCCCCCTTGGTAAGTCTCTGAAGCCACGCCTAACCTATATGTGTAATATATGTAAGTAATAGTACTTAATATTTTATACAGTATATAACAGCGTTATTCATAGCATTAATGTATATTATAATACCTTTTTGATACAAAATGGAACCAAAAATATGGTTGACTTCTTTAGATTTTAGATAATATAGGCACACGTGCATCATTTTAATGTAGGTACCTACCAATTAACTAGATATTTTAGGGTATAGTTATACCTAGTTTGCGGTAAAATAATAATTTAATAAATTGAGTAAGTGGATGTCGCTCTGCTGTAAAGAAGGTTATAAGTGGGTGATTGTAATGGATGGTGTTATTATTTATATTGTTATCATTAATACGGTAGCCGGTTATGTTGAATTATTATAATTTGTTTATTATCATATTTGTCTGTAATAATATACTTTAGAAGTTTCAAGTACCCTCGAAAAATATTTTAAAAATATAACACAAAACTAAAATCGTTTTTCTACGTTTAAATATCTAATTTCGTCCAAATTTGAACTTAAAATAACTGTATTTCTGTATTTTTAGATCTTTTGATTACAGAATAACCTACTGACGCGGAACTTTACTTTTAATTTTAAATCCTTAGATCTAAAAGTTGAACCTTTAACTACAAAATCATTTTTAAATTTTAAATTTTATAAATTATGTCAAAATTCGAACTTTAAATGATTATAAAAAAAAATTGTGCCTATGTATATTTAATATTTTTAGGGAAGAAGAAAGTCAATATTTTAAATTCAGATGTGGAATTGTTATGAAGCAACAAAACACGGGTTACCAAAAACAAATAACTCTATTGAAGGTAATCAGAAATAAGTTAATAACCTGCAATCATGTATATTATATAAATAATACTTAATTGTTTTAGGCAGGAATAGAGGTTTCAATTGTCTATTAGGGTAGTTTATAAAAGCCCTTCAAAATCAATAGATTTTAGTGGATATGCAGTTACATCAAATTGATAGTGGTATACATTCGTCCAATAAAAAAAAATTATATAATAATTCTGCGGAAAAATTAAAAAATATTGTTGACGATTATTATAATATTCCGACACTTCAATATTTAAAAGGTATCGCGTATAATTATTCATTGCAAGTATAAATATATTAATTCAATATTCAGTAAGTATGTGTATGACAAATATGAACAAATATAAAATATTTATTATTTTTTTTTTTCTATAATAAATAATATAATCATAACATAATATATTTATATGTATGTGCAAATAATTTATTTTAATTATATTATAGTGTTATATTTTTTCCGCTTATATTTTTATTTGCTCATTATGTATTCGCTCATTTATGTTCACTCTTTTTCTTTCGCTCAATTGTCGAGATACCATTTTATATGCCCTGTATTCAATTTATTTCCTATTATTTATTAATTTCATGATAAATACGAGTATACCTAACCAAAGAATACCTAGTCAGTTGTTTTATTAATCTACATTTACAATTATAAAATTAAAATTAATGTATAATAAAATATAACATACCTAAAAGTAAATTATAAAAATTTTATTTTTATTTTCATTGTTTTTTTTTACTGTTTTTTCCCCGTGATTCGTATAAAAAACTATTATAAGTATAATATTATTGTTCACTAAAAAAAAATAAGGAAAAACGGAAGTATTTACACAGACAAGATCGATTTTGTTATTTTGTTGTAATTCAAAAAAAAAAACAATAAATAATAATAATTATAAAAGCTGAACCTTGAAATTGTTTAATACAATATTTTTAATAAAGCATACTATAAATATCGAAAATATGCTGCCCCATTTTTTTATAGACATTTGAGATTTGAAGTTATAGGTAGGTTACGAGATTGGATATTCAATCGGAACATGAACAATTATTTTTCATCTATATAGGTTTTAATTAGCACTAAATCGTAGCAGTTTGAACATAGGCACACCTAGAGTTCAATTTTAAGGGGGGCTATATTTTTCAAACCGTACCCAAAGTCCAGGGTTTGAAACCGGTTACCGGTTTTTACCGAAAACCGGTAATTTCCCGGAATTTTGGGGAACCTATAATCGGTTACCATTATTATAAACCTATTTTTACTCCCGGTTGTCGGTTACCGGTTACCGTGACAATTTTTCAGCTAACATAAAAGTTATAATAACGTAATATGTTTTAACCGGTTAAGAACCGATTACCGGTATTTATAAATAATGATACCGTTACGTATGAACTATAATAATATTATGTTCAATTTATTTTAGCTACATAAATGATTATACGCTCGTAGTTACTAATGGTTTAATAAATAACAACTTCTTAAAACTATTCTTAAATCATACAATTATATCTTCGTTTTTTTTTCGCTAGTCTAAATTCTTGTAATAATAATTCAAATAATTGGTATTTTACATTAATTCTATTTCCTAAACCCTACACTTATAACATAAAATATCGTTGGTTAGTAATGACGGTACTCGATAATCGATAATCCCGGTCTCCCTCATCGTATATTGTACTGGGAAATCTAAAAATAACTTGATTCCTATAACAACACGAATATTGTATTAAGTATACGGGTACAAAGGTGTAGGACAATTTTTTTTAGAAAACCGGTATTCAATCGGTTACCGGTTACATTTTCTGGAAGCGGTTATCACTTAACGGTAACCCGTAATTTTGAATTTAGTACCGATAATTGGTAATAAAACCGGTAACCGGTATCCAAAAAATGTTCGGTTACTGCTAACGCGGTAACCGATTAAATTAATAACGGTTTCAAGCCCTGACCCAAACCCATAGTGGTTTTTTGTTAGTCGATAATATTTCTTAGGAAGAATATTGTATTATTGTGTACCTATTCTGTTTTCAAATTTACAAAAAACTAATACGTTTTTATGTTCTAATTTATAAACTTTGTGTTCGAGTTGACTTTATTAAACTTCTACGGCCCTTCCTATCCGCCATACCTACATGTGCACATTCATTCTTCGTTAAAGAACGTATTTCAGTAACTGAGAGCAATCGTGGTTACAATAATGGAATATATCCGGTATGGCGGCGTATTAAGCCTGCATGTATCATTATTTATAATAAATTATGTAAACACAACACGTCTGCAATGTCAAATGTTTCACTGTTTCAATAAAAGTTTAGTTTTTAAACTTCGATGTTTTAAAGAATATCAGCTTTCTAACTATTTATGTGTTGCACTGTGGAATATTGTCTGTTAAAGTGTTAAGCTACAAGTTTTTTAATACTTTTCGAGATTTGTAAAATATGTATAAAGTGGGCAAGATATGCTAATCACATGATTTCGGCCATATTCAAATTATCTGAAACGCATATAATTGCATGTTTTTACATACCGCGGTGGCGATAGTGATAATGAATATCGCTGGCACGCACGTTGCACACACCGTTTCATGGTCATATGTATTGATGACCGATTGATAATAATTTATTATAATAGGTAATTATAATAATTACAATAAATAATCAGGTTAGATTACTGCCTATCTTTAAGTTAATACGTGATCGAACACTCACAACTTAATTTAATTATTTTTATAATAATCTGGAAATTATACTTATAGATAATTACCTTATCTTAAGAACTTCAATTTAATTTAATTTAACTATCATTGATATCATTTCAACAACATTTGTATTACTTACATAGATATAGGTACCCAATTTGTAATCGATAACATTTTTGAAAAGTGTATACATATAAGAATATAAGATGAGTATAAAATATAACCTTTCATTCGGTATTCCCAAATCATTTACAAAAATATGTTTAATAAATTTAATTTGTTTGGTTTAAATACTGCTCTAGCTCAATCGTGTTGCTAAAAAGATAAATGCCCAGTCGTATTTTACCGGCACACCGCACACACAACAATGGTGACTGGTGGCCAATGGTCATAATAACAATCGCATACAATTCGGTCCTTTTCCTATAGGCCAATACAATAATTACAATTATAATTGTAAGCAAACTTCAAAACTTGGTGTGCACTGCATAGTGACCAAGATAATGGGACACTGAGACAGGGGCATATTATTAGGGAGGATGGGTTGCTTAGTGGGCTGAAGCCCCCCTGAAATTTTAAGAAATTAAAAAAATTATTTCAATGGTCTATGAAAGTCGCTGCAATAGTTTTAAAATGCATTTCATTGATTTTAAATTCGTATCTTTATTTTGTTAGCTTATTGTATCGCAATATTGCTCATTACTCATGAGTCATGGACAAAACTTTACCACGGGAGAACGATTACTGGAAATCATAGATATTAACATTAATTATAAATACTATAATACATGATCTAAGACTATATTAATGAATAATGATACTAATTACACGGATATATATAAACAAACTTGTTTACATATAATATATTATATTTTGTATTTATGTGACTAATTATAAGCCTGCCGATTACGGTTGCCAACAGGCACAGTCACATGCTTTTCTGAATATAATTTTATCATTAATATTATTTCGTGTACCAAAACCTTCGTATTTGTCCTGTTTGGTGTTTATACCATTCTGAGTTCACAAGTAAGAAAGTGTTTGTCTATGTTCGGATAATCGTCTTGTTAGTTTAGCATTATTAAATATTCATAGAAATATTTTTATAACACAGAGGAAGTTCAGGGCTTAGTTTTTTTTTTTTTTTTTTGAGGGGAGGAAGACAAAAGTATAAAAAGGTTCGAAATTGGCTAAACACAGTGTAAAACAAAGGAAAACTACGGCGTCTGTTATAACAGATGATACGATTATACTGTTTAAAACAGATTTGTCTATAGTGGACGATCCAGGCGATAGGCGATAAGCAATTAATAACAATACGATGTTTAATGTTTTTCGTACCTACTCTTAAATTACCTATTAAAAATTTAAAAAGTGGGCCAGTTACACTACTTACACTGACATTTGTTGCCTCCGTTTTTCAAGTGTGTAACATACCAAATTGTATGCTAAGCAGATCACGTTTAGCTCCCTTAGTTTAAAAATTAGAGTGAATTGACCTCTTATACAATTTCAAGTTAGTATCATTATCTGGGCAATGTCTTAGGCTTTTTAATACATTTTAATTTTAAACCGAGTTATGAGTATTTTAAAATTGTAAATTGTTTGTACATCTTAAAATACTCATGTTTTACTTGAGTACTCGTGTTCTACTATAATTTAATTTTAAAACTATAAGACATAATAAAAAGCCTATGACATTGCCTAGATAATAATCTTACCTTTAAATTGTATAAGAAGTAAATTCACTCTAATATTAAACTAACGGAGCTAGACGTGATCTGTTGAGTGTAAAAATTGCTATGTTACGCACTTGTAAGACGAAGACAAATGTCGGCGACGTCATTTTATTAATACCCCATGAAAATCGTTTTTAACGTCAAGTATATTATTCTTGAGGCTTCTAATGGATATTAGATTCTGAGCTGAGTGATGAATGTATTGGTTTTACAATGATGTGTGTTTTTTAGATCCTGAGCGGAGCAAGGGATTTAGTGGTTTTAGTGCAAAAGATGTTTTTTTTTATTTTTTTTTATTCTGTATACAACATTTTTACCAGAAGAAATGCTTTGATTTCAACATATAGTATCTTATCTTTTAACAAATTGGATCAAGATGGTACTTTAAAGAGGTCGTTTTTTGAATTTCTCAATAGTTATTTAATGCCACGGGAAAAACCACCAAAAAATTACAAAAAACCACTAAAATTGGGATTTTAATTTCTAACGCTTATTGTTTATCACCATAGAAACGAATAAAAATAAAAATAAAAATAACGATTTTCATTATTTTGTTGTAGTTTATAATATTAATTCAACTCACAGACTAATAAAATATAATATCAATATAAAATATTCAAACTGCAGACAAATCGTCTCCGCTCAGAATCGTTTTTCGTATACAATGATATGATATCATTGAATTCAAATTTAAAACCATCCATTATACAGTGACCCACTTGTAACCTACTGTACAGCAGAATGACATCCACTTACCCACCTTTTTTTTAAATTGCTTTTTATAAATTATAAATTGTATTAACTATATTATGCAATATTTTTTGTTTACAGTGCCCTTGGCCAATAACTACTCAACTGTATATTGTAATTATTAATAATAATATTAGTAACTATTTAATAATATAAAAATAAGTCTATTTTAAAGAATACCTACCAACTTACTAGTGGCCTAATAATAATCTTACACTATACCTACCTGTCGAATAGTTAATAAGTACCTATATGAACGTTTATGTACATTATAAATATAAAAAATTGTACTTGTTCGGCATTTTTATTAACCCTTCGTAAAATAAACTTTGCTGTACTGTAAATTGTAATCATACCAATTATCAATATAAACTAAAGAGTAAAGACAGTTTAAGTGTTTACCATACATTATATATAGGTATCTTTGTAATACCTATAATAGTAGGTACTATATCATTAATTATTATTAATATTTATACAAATTGTGCATACTTACGTCAAGAAAAAAATTCATAAAATACATTGAAACAAGTAACAACTATCACTGATTGTTTATAATCTAATCCAACATTTCTTGAGTAATACATTTTATGTATGTTATCTTAAAAAATCTTATAAATACAGACAACAAGCTGCTGTCATTTTATTCCAATGAAATATAATGTATAGGCATAGTGCTTTAAAAAGTTTAATAGTCAGCATTTTACAAATTTTTTTATTACATTTCAAAACTAACATAATACCATATATTGTTCATAATGTTCATATAGGTGGTATTGTTTTTTACAGGTTTTTTTAGCAGGATAGCTATACACGTAGGAAGACTCTATACCATAGATTAAATAGAAACTTAGTACAATAAGTATATTTACTAAACAGTAATCACATAAAAGAGCAAAAAAAAATGTATCGTTTCGCTCGCATTATTTTAATAATATAGTAGGTATATTATTCTTTCAATAATATGTAAAATTACAACAACAAAAATGTCAAGTCGATAATATTATAATTATATTATATTATTTTTATTTTATTTTTTTCTTCTCAATAGCAATACAAAGCAATAGATACAATGTATACATATCGCCACCCTCTAAGTAAAAGGACGTATCTCAGTTTTTTCATTAACTTTTTTTTAATAATCTGTATACAATTCCTTGTTTTATCGTATTCTATTACTAGCTATTTTCAAACTTATCGATAACACAGACTCAAATATAGGAATTGGAAAAATAAACATAATATGATAAAAAAATTACAAGTGTCTGCAATTCGTTTTTGAATTACAACAAAATAAGAAAATTGATACTTAAGAAATCGAGTAAATATCCAATGTTGTTAAAACTTGAAATTCAAACGTTCATAAAAATGTAATTTGACTTTCTTGTAGATATTTTTTTTTTAATAAAGGTAGACAAACTTATTAGGAGTCTTGTACTAGATTTTCAAATCTTATATTTAAAAAAAAATTTCTAGTTCAACATAATTCAAAATTTTCGTGATTTTTACGTATTTTATCAAGATTTGAATTTTAACATTTTAAAAGCGTATAAAAATTTGTGACTGGATTTTTAATATTTTTTAAATGTCATTGTAACTATATTATATTAGGAGCCTTGTATTAAATTTTCAAGCTTATTTGCCCAACAAATAAAATGTTATTGACATTTAATTTATCTCCGGGAAACGACTAACAAGTAATAATACAGCTAGACGCAAGTATTATATATGCATTATTATTCATTTATTCACAATAATAATTTGTTTCTTTAAAAAAAGAATTTTCAACAGATATTAAATATTATGTTTACATTTCACTGTTGATTAATTCCATTGTATTTAATTGTAATGTTATAGTTATACTATATACCTAGAAGACTGAGGTGTGAAGGAATTACAAACAAAAAATAAAATAAAAAGTCAAACAAAACATGTTTTGTTGATGGCTCATTTTTATTGTCACACTAGGAACACCAACAATGTATTCATATGACATACACCAAGAGTCCTGCTGTCCTATATAGTGGCCACTGGCCGCACCTATTTCCGTTTATTTTAGTTATCTGTTCTAGATTCTACCTAGTTACGAATACCATGGATGCCGATCGTGACATGACACTATAATTTATAGGTACATTTTAGTAATTTACCTCTATTTGCGTATATTGCATAATATTTCATTTGTGGCTGTAATATGGACTTGAGAGTCCACGTGTGCCGATTTTAAAATATGAAAACTTCCCGAACTTTAATGGGATTTTGATATGTCCCAGAAATATAATTCGTTATTATAAATTCATATTACATAATTTGATAGTTTACATAACCTTTTTGCGGTATGTCTCATTTTCCTCATACCTATTTATTTAATAAAACGATTTTAAGTATTTAAAATTGTTCAAATTATTAATTAAACAAAAAAAGTCTGATTTATTTTATGAATTATATAATAGTATTTCTAAAAAAGTAAGTGGATAAAATTAGTATGAATAAAAAAATAATTCCATAATATTACCGTGAAATGTTTTAGTTTTTAAACAAATATTTAAAATCTGTACAAATCCTAACAAGAATTATTTATGACGTATCGCCTTGCTAATATTTCAATCGTATAATACTATAATAAATGATTTACCACTTAAGCAAATTTAACGTTAATTGGTGAGATGGCATATATCTGCTGCAGCTATCTCGATTATCCAGTGTCGTTTTATTTAAGTGGGAAACAAGTCATATACATAAGTAGACAGATCACAGATGCTTAAATAATAAATATACAGGGTAATCGGTACATATAGATACTGCCGCTGACACAGTGAAACCTGTAGTATTAATCTTCCAATCCTTAAGTTTTTATAATATTTAAGTAATGGTTTGATTGGTCAGTGTTTTTGTTTATTTGTTATTATTTTACTTGTAACTTCAATATCAATAATATCTGACATTATACTTATTACTTACGCGTTAAATCATATAAAAATGGCATTTTGTTATCGCCTCTCCGCTGCAGTGAAAATCTAGGTACCTATATAATATAGTTACCACCACGCCGTCGAGCATCGGCAGTTTTTAATATAAAATTAAAAATCCATAATCGATATTTACCTGTATCTCGATATCTAACATCTATATATTAAATGGGCAAGTCTAAATAGTCTAGTAAGTGAACATGTAATTTAGTCATCAAATAGAAAACGGATATATATTTCTTAATAATAATGTTGAATTGTACCTACCTATATTACTATATTTTCATAATTTCATATTAGTTTTTACAGTACCTATGTCACTATAATATTAGCTTGTGTCGCTATAGGCTGATTACTATGTATTGTAGGCCAGTAGGCGTATATGTTTACATACTAGTGTCAAGTACATATCCAATTTAAATATAATAATTATTAATAACTATTACGTACCAACGCAATTTTTTTAATATCGTTGAAAGTGAATGTTAATGATTTATTTACCTTGTACCTATTTCCCGCATTTATTTTTTATAAATTATAAAAAAATTAAATTAAATTAAATAAATTGAATAGGTAAATATAGCCAATAAATTACGATTAAAACAACTTTTGGAAATAAGAATCCTTATTTTTTTGTGATTTTATTTAAGTAATTGTTATTAAAAAACATTAATTATTGACTGTGCTAAAATTATTTGTAAACAATAAATTGTCATTAGCTGGTATAGTTACCTCAATACTTAAAAGTATTGTTATGACTTAATACATAAATATTTGTGAATGAAAGACTGGTGGTTGAGCAGTGGCAGATCCAGGGGAAGGCAAACAGGACATTTGTCCCCCTTCTTCAATCATTGTATAATTTCTCTTTATTTTACACTGTGTTTAGCCAATTTTGTAGCCAACTGTTGTACTTTTTGTACTTTTACCCTCCCCCCCCCAAAAAAAAAATAAAATAAAAATAAGCTCTGGATCTGCCACCAGTGGTCATGTATAGGCATAGGTGTAATTTTGAGTGACTTGTGGGTGATTAGTAGCTTCAGTTTTGAAATTAATACCGTCATAATTTATGCTATTTGAGAACTAACTGAAAAAAGGTGGGCAAGTGGATGTCGCTCTGCTGTATAGAAGTTTACAAATGGGTCACTGTAATGGATGGTGTTAAATTTGAATTCAATGATATAATATCATTGTATAAGAAAAACGATTCTGAGCGAAAACGGTCAGTCAGCCTATGATATTACCAAGTATATTTGATGATATTATTGTGAATAAAGTAATTTATATATAACCTATTAAATGGAGCCTTGTTTTCAATTTTCAATCCTTAGCTGTAAAAGTTGAACATTTTATAAATTTTTAACTACAAAATAATTATTAAATTATAAATTTGAAAAATGTTGTCAAAATATGAACTTTAAATGCTTATAAAAAAAAATTGTGCTTATGTATTTTTAATATTTTTCAACTGCTATTAGAACGATATATCAGGAGCCTTAAATGTTCACGTTTTTTTACCCAATAAATACAATTTTATTGATATTTGTAGAAAAAAAAATTAAAAAAAAATGGAAACTGAAAATGTCCGTAAACAGCTCAAAAATGGTGCATAGAAAATGCTAATATAAACATTCAGTCAAAATTTCATGTACTTATGGTCATTTGTTTTAGAGTTACACTAAAGACCAAAATCGATTTTCTCGAAAACAGATTTTGCATAAAAATTCCCGGTTTTCCTTAATTTTTCTTTTGTTTTTCACGTCGCTTTTGAAAATTATCTTGAAATATTTACTTTTGACCCCCCTAAAGTACCAACTAGATTCATTTTCCTATCAGAAAAGTTACTATTGAAAAAAATCCAAGCACTTATACTGTCCTAAAAGGTGATGACAGACACAAAAAAAAACACACATATCATTGTAAAATCAATACATTCATTGCTTTTCTAAGAATCTAAAATAAGGAGCTTCTGCTCCCCTAGTTTCTTCATTGAAATTGCGCTATTGCATGCAATACGCATGTAGCTGGTAATCACTATATGACGTACAGTATAGGTGTCGAGTGTATTTCGTCATTGAGTAATAAGTCTCTGTATGGAAGTGATAAATTTGAATTCATTGATAAATCATTGCATACAAAAAAGTCAGAAATTAGAATTTTGACAAAATTTGTTTAAAACATAAAAATTTGTTAATTACCTATTTTGAGTTAGAAATTCGAAAAAATATTATTTAGATTCTGAGCAAAGCGATGAATGTATTGATTTTATAATGATGTATGTTTTTATTTTTGTGTCTGTCATCGCCTTTTATGACAGTAAAAATGCTTGGATTTTCTTCAACAGTAACTTTTCCGATAGGAAAGTGAATCTTGTTGGTACTTTGGAGGGCCAAAAGTAAAAATTTCCCAGTAGTTTTTAAAAGCGCCGTGAAAAACAAAAGAAAAACTAAGGAAAAACGGGAATTTTTACGCAAAATTGTTTTCGACAAAATCGATTTTGGTTTTTGGTGGAACTCTAAAACAAATGAACATATATACATGAAATTTTCACTGGTTGTTTATATTTGCATTTTTTATACACGATAAAATTTTCATAATATTTTGATTTGTTTTGAAATGTTTAAGAACATTTTCAGTTTATTATTTTATATTAGTTTTAGATTCTGAGCGAAGCGATGAATGTATTGATTTTACAATGATGTGTGTTTCAATTTTTTTAGTTTTTTTTTCTTTAAATATCAATAAAATTTTATTTGTTGGATAAAAAAGCGTGAAAATTAAATATAAGGCTCATAATATATCGTTCTAATAGCAGTTGAAAAAACATACATTGGCACAATTTTTTTTTATAAGCATTTAAAGTTCAAATTTTGACAAAATGTATCAATTTATAATTTAATAATTATTTTGTAGTTATAAATTTATAAAATGTTCAACTTTTATAGCTAAGGATTGAAAATTTAAAACAAGGCTCCACGTAAATAGATTATATATAAATTACTTTATTCACAATAATATTATCAAATATACTTGGTAATATCATAGGCTGACTGACCGTTTTTGCTCAGAATCGTTTTTTTAATACAATGATATTATATCATTGAATTCAAATTTAACACCATCCATTACAGTGAATCACTTGTAACCTACTGTACAGCAGAGCGACATCCACTTACCCACCTTTTTTTTATTTTTTTTTATTTTTTTTTTTTTTCGTGTGTGTCATCACCTTTTAGGACAGTAAAAGTGCTTGGATTTTCTACAACAGTAACTTTAAATTCTATAGTTACATACTATTTAATAAAATTATAAAATTTACTTTTGATTTGTCGAATAATCTAATATAAAAATATTAGCGTAAAATACTCAAATTTTTAAAATTCAAAACTAAATAAAAACTCATAACTAAAGATTAAAGTTTGAAACTAAGTCCGGCCGATAAATTCTGATTGTATCATTGTTGTTAACTTGGTGAAATACATAGGATTCCAAAAAAATTTTCAAAATCACTTGAGAGCTAAACTGCATTGTTATGCCGTATTTCAATATATTTGTGTAATAGTGATTAGTGATTATAGAAAAGTTTTTATCATGAAGTAATATTATCTTAGTTATATAAAGCTAGCACAGGAGAGTCGGGTTTTTATGTAGGTATTATTAATTATTTCTATAAAATATACTATACTACCTAACACCTAATACCTAACACTTAATACCTACAAAAAGTAGATATGATTTACTAGTTTTAAAAAAAAAGTTATGGAAAGGGGGTGGATACGATACCCAAATTACGCCACTGCTTTGAAGTTACCTACTTACTAAATGAGTAATGACTAGGTACACCCGATACCTGCTATACAGTCAGAGTTGGCGTATTTTTTCATTTTTAAAAAAAAACTTTATTTTTTGTTTTAAACTGTTTTTTTTTATTTAAAAACGATGTTTTAAACAAAATACATTATAAGAGTTTTAAACAGTATATTTAAAAAACTTGATTTTAATTTAATATGTAATTTGCTTACATGCCAATATGCCGTGTACTACACTACTACCTATAGTATATGTTTCACTGTTTATTTAATACTTAATTTAAATCTGAAAAATATTTGAAATGGGTTTTAAATATTTTCTGAATGCTATTTTATGTGGAAATTATATTATTAGGTACCTAAGTAAAAAATTTTAAATTTGTTAATTTATTCAATGAAATGTCTAATAAGTAATTGGAATAATTATTTAATAGGTAGGTACTTTAACTTTTTTTCTGAAGGATATCTATTATTATTTATTATTAATATATAATAATTAATAATAAAACAAAAATAAACACAATATTCACTTGGATTTTACACTGTTTTAAACATATGTTTTATTAGTTTTAAACAATGAACAAAAGGTTTAAAATAAATGTTATAAATTCATGTTTAAAACACAATACTGCACTACCCGACCCTGTATACTGCAGTATACCTACATGGCTACATGAAACTATCAAAGCGAGTTCCCCGTTTTTTTTTTTTTATTCAACTTTGTATTTACTTTTATACAAAATATGGTTTTTGATGACACATGCTTTTTCGCGAGCACTCAACTATTATATAGGTTTTTAATTTTTTATACTGTTAAATATTTAATATAAATGCCAAATGGCGAATAACTTACCCAAATAACGATTTATTCATATTAAAATAATTGTCATATTATATAATTTCAATTAAAGTACCAGAGAACGTGTACCACTGATTACCGAACATTGTTTTATTTGCTTACACACAGTTAAGTTTAGAAATGTGTATATAATACTGTTTAATGTTTATATAATTATGTGTATAGTATTAATGTATTATCTATATTATTATACCAACGAATTTATGAACATAATGTTTCGACGTAATCGTTTATCGACAGTACGTCGCGTTTTCCCACCCCGCGCTACGACCACTAACAATTTTCTGTGGAACAATTAATTCTTTTATTTTTCGAATTTTTGAAATATGTCCATATACCCACATTGATATTGGATAATCATTAATCAGACTTAATATAAAATGTAATACAATATTGTTTACAACGCTGTAGTGCTGTACACACATTTTATAGACATGTAAACAACTAACATTTACCAATTAGGTACCATATACTACGAATCTCTGATCAGTGACCGTTATTCGTAATAATTATTAATTATCCACGGCTTCCGTCGTCAGTAGTAAATCCAACCACTACCGGTCGTCAATAATTTATTGCCATCATGACAGTGTCCTTTTAGTTTTTAGTAGTTACGGTAATCGTTAACCGTTGTTATCAAAAAAAGAATACAAGACATCGTTCCATTGGCCATTGCTGTTATCATCGTTGCTCGTTGTAAGTTGAGTGAAAAACGGAAGTGAAAAGTGGAAACTGGAAACTAATCAGTGACCATAAATTTGATTGAAAATGGCTGGGAATTTTTGGCAAAGTTCACATTAGTAAGTAATAATTCTGTTTAGTCTGGGATGGAGATGTATTTGTTGAGTTTTTCAATTTCTAAAATGAACAATATGTGCGTGACAGTTTGTTTTTTGGAATTATTTAAAATCAAATAATACAATTATGTTGAAACGGCCAATGTGTATTACAGTATTGAGGGTATTGTATTTGTATTTACTGAATGTCTCCGATATCTTCCATCCCCGCATGATGAATGGTTCTATTGACAGTTTCTATACGGGCGTATTCAATTTTTATATATTTATTTTATTCAATTATTTGTTCATTTTTGATTTATCGAAATTGCATGTTACAGTCAACAATGGATATTGGACAAACAAGATCTAGTCAGAGAGCGTCAGTTAGATTTACAAATCTTAAGTGAAGAGGAATATCAAAAAATAGGAATATTCTTTTCAAATTGTAAGTTACAACATAAATTACGGATAATCAAACCAACTGTTGTTTTTTTATACAACCTATTATTACAATAAGATTACTCATTAATTATTTTTCTTTAGAAACTACCTATCTAATAGAAAAATATTAATGATGAGATATGCCTAATTTAAACTTAACAAACTTGTTTAATTGTTTGTTTAGTTATCCAAATTTTAGGTGAACAACTGAAACTTAAACAGCAAGTGATAGCTACGGCAACAGTTTATTTTAAAAGATTTTATGCTAGAAATTCTCTCAAATGTATCGATCCTTTGTTATTATCTCCAACATGTGTTTTCTTAGCATCAAAAGTTGAAGAATTTGGTGTCATATCAAACAGCCGTTTAATAACTACTTGCCAGACTGTTTGTATGTTTCTGTAATAATTATTTTATTTTACAGCTTTTGATTATATTTTTCTTTTTCTTGTAGTGAAAAATAAATTGAATTATGCATATACCCAAGAATTTCCTTATCGTACTAATCATATATTAGAATGTGAATTTTATTTATTGGAAAATTTGGACTGTTGTTTGATTGTATTTCAACCTTACCGTCCATTGCTTCAATTGGTTCAAGATATTGGACAACATGAAGATCAATTATTGGCATTAGCATGGAGAGTAGTAAATGATAGTCTAAGAACTGATTTGTCATTGTTATATCCACCATATCAAATAGCTATAGGTAAGATTTTGTTATTATTTTCATAATACAATAAAATCTATCTCAAATACTTTAAATATTCCCTTAATCCATTTTTTTCGTCTTAAGTTTTATTTTATGAAATTACACTAAAATCAAAAAATTTTCTGCCAATTTGAACACTATTATTCAATAATGTTTGGCACATAAAAAAATTATACTTTTATTTTATAAAAAATATTTTAATTTTCAATGATCTAGTTTATTATTAATTAAAAGTTGAAAAAAAAATGTTTCTGACTTGAGTCATTTTGGACTAAAATACAAATATTAGGAATTCAGTTATATTTTATTGTTTATTTACCAAAAACAATTTGGGAAATAAAATGTATTATTATTGGAAACTTTTTGTATAAATTTAAAAAAGATCTAATTAATAGTTATTTTTATTGAACACTAAGTATTTGTATCACATGAAATATTATGATAAATTTATAGTAAATTTATCAATATATTGAGTATTTCCTAATCCCAATGTAATTATACTTTTATAATACAATACGCCTGATAAAAATATGTATATCCTTCCTTAAGAAAATCAAAAACTATTAAAATTAATATATTACTTAAATAATGAGTTTTACTTAATTTATTATTGTAGGATGTTTACAAATTGCATGTGTTATTATGCAAAAAGATCTCAAATCATGGTTTGCAGAGCTAAATGTGGACATAGACAAAATACAAGAAATATCCAGATATATAATCAACCTATTTGAGTTATGGAAATCTTATGATGAGAAAAAAGATATTCAAGGTTTACTAAATAAAATGCCTAAACCTAAATTACAGCCAACTCGATAATAGTTCTTATTAACAAATTTTTTACTTTTTATACATTCAAACTAATTTATATTTTTACTTCAATATAAATAGTTAATTATTACTAGTTAACATTTAATACTTTGTTTGATTTTTAGTATTTTTTTTTTAATTTGGTGTTTGTCAAAAATGTAATAGATATTTCATATTTAGAAGTATGTACATATATATATATGTATATTATTACTAAATGTTGTTATATTTAGTCCATAATGTGTGTTCCTTTTGAAATACTTGAATTAAGATAAATATATTTGTGGTTACAAATAAAAATGTCACTATTTACCAAAAATAATAACCAATATATTCTTTGTAAGTAGTTGTTTCAATTTAATATTATGTAACTTAAAAACTTTTACCAAATTTGTTTGTAAATAAAACATTAAAGGATTAATAATAGAAAGAAAGTTAATTCTGCTATAATTTTACTATGAATTGGATTTAAAGAACGATTTTTTGTTATCATAACTTCTTACATCCCAAATATGACATAATTCAAATATAAATATATGATGTAAATATACATATTATACAGTATGTAATATATATAAAATAATATTTTTAATATTGGTGTAAATTAGATTTTTAGTGGAGGGAGGAGGCTAACGTTTTTAAAATAGCTAAATATTCAAATTGTTTTCTTGTTCTGATTGTTTTGTTTAATAAGCTCATTAAATTAGGAATCTTTGAATCATATTTAAGTAAAATGATTGGTTTAGAAGGTTATAGTTTATTCAATAATGAAATGATACTATAACACAGGTGCGTACACAAAATAAAATATTTGGGAGGGTTAATAGTCTATATAAATAAATAAATTATACAACTATTAATTTTCGGAAGGATAGATCTCCTAAACCCTAATTCGCCTGCTAGAATATATATTGATTGTAAACACTTCAAAATTGAAGAGCATTCAAATATTCAATATATCTATATAGTATAAAGTGTTCATTTTCACTGGATAATTTTAGCTCAAGGCACCTAGATTAGAGTATGCCTTGTATGGAAATTTTAAATCGAAAATGTAATTATTTAATTATGAATAATTAACCTCTTAATATTGTTTGTTGTGTGCTGTCGATATTTTGAACTAACATTTAATATTTGTTAGTCAAGGATATGATAGCACATTGAAACCACTGCTATGAGTGAACATTTTAAAGCCTGTAAGTACAAACAATTATTAGGGAAACTCACCCAACAGCACTCTAATATTGTGTACAAATTAAATCTTATATTATTTTTTACAATGATTAAGGCGTATACCCATACAATTTTTTAGAACTACATTACTGCGTAAGAGTAATAGATATTTAGTACCTAAAACAACAAGAATTATTTGTAATCTAAGATAACCCTGGGCCTCCACACGAGTTTTTCTCGGTGAGGCCCAGTAATCTTTCGATATTAATTTGAATAAAATAAAAATAAATAAATATACCTATTCTACGTTCGATCCATTTGCAAACTACGTGTACATATGTACTACATATATAAGTCATTATAGCGCGCGAAGCCACATTCTATGATGAGCGGATGGACTTAGTCACTTATCTAGGAAAAAAACTAAAAAAGTTGGAAACTGAAAAGTCCATAAATAGTTAAAAAAGAGTCGTAATATTTTAGATTCTGAGCGGAGCGATGAATGTATTGATTTTACAATGATGTGTGTTTTTTTATTTTATATTTTATTTTTGTGTCTGTCATCAAGATTTGGGGCAGTAAAACTGCTCCGATTTTCTTCAACAGTATCTTGTTCGATGGGAACGTGAATCTAGTTGGTGCATTCGGTAGGTCAAATTTTCAATAGTTTCCAAAAGCGCCGTGAAAAATAAAAGAAATATTAAGGAAAAACGGGAATTTTTACGCAAAATCTGTTTTCGAGAAAATCGATTTTGGTTTTTGGTGGAACTCTAAAACAAATGAACGTATATACATGAAATTTTCACTTGTTGTTTATATTTGCATTTTCTATACACGATAAAATTTTCAAAATATTTTGATTTGTTTTGAACTATTTAGGAATATTTTCTGTTTCCAATTTTATTAGTCTTTTTTTCTATGAATGTCAATAAAACTTAATTTGTTGGGTAAAAAGCTTGAAAATGTTATACAAGGCTCCTACTATATTGTTACAATGATATTTGAAAAATATTAAAAATCCATAGTCACAAGTATTTATTATAAGCATTTAAAGTTCAAATATTGACAAAATACGTAAAAATGACGAAAATTTGCAAAAAGTTTTAAGTTAGAAATTAATAAAAAATTTTCTATCTAAATCTAAAGTTTTAAAATGTAATACAAGATTATCCATAAGTTTGTCTACCTTTATCAAAAATAAAAATGTCTACAAGAAAGTCAAATTTAATTTTCAAGAGCGTTTGAAATTCATATTTTTACAACATTTGGTATTCACTCGATTTCTCATGTAATGGTTTTCTTATTTAGTTGTAATTAAAAAACGAATGACTGTAGAAACTTGAAAATTTTACTGAATGTTTATATTAGCATTTTTTATACACCATACAGTTTTTAAAATAATTTGATTTTTTTTGAGCCGTTTACGAACATTGTAAGTTTTCAATTTTAGTTTTTTTTTCTATAAATATCAATAAAATTTTATTTGTTGGGTAAAAAAGCGTGAAAATATAATGCAAAGCTCCTAATATATTGTTACAATAGCAGTTGAAAAATATTAAAAATGTATAGGCACAATTTTTTTTTATAAGCATTTAAAGTTAAAATGTTAAGATAAAGTATTAAGACAAAATGTAATAATTATTTTGTAGTTAAAAATTTATAATATGTTCAACTTTTATAGCTAAGGATTTAAAATTTAAAACAAGGTTCCACATAAATAGGTTATATACAAATTACTTTATTCACAATAATATCATCAAATATACTTAATAATATCATAGGTTGAATGACCGTTTTCGCTTAGAATCGTTTTTTTATACAATGATACAAGGCTGGGCAAGTTAATGATTTTTTTTAACTCAGTTAAGTTAAGTTAATATGCACCAATAACAAAAAATTAAAAGTTAATACACACTTTTTGTTAACTTTTTATGAAGTTAAAAAAAATTAATTTGTTTATACAACGCTAGCGTACTTAATTTTTTCCAAAACTAAATTATAGATTATATATGTTTATACTTTATACAGTACATATTTCCATATAAGTTAGATTAAAATTATATAATTTTTAACTTTAAACAGTTAACGGCAAATATTTTTTGACATGAAAACAAAATAGATTAAAATCGTGAAATATAATAAAATTAAAAAATAAATAAATTAACTTAACTTACTTCTTAAAATGAAAAATTAATTCGTTAATTTCATGTTAATTAAAAAATAAATGTTGTAAGTTAACAGTTAAGTTAATGAAAAGCCAAAAGTAACTAGGTAGTTAAGTTAAAAAGTTAAAATAAAATAAATTTTTTAATTTAACTTTAACTTTTTAACTCGTTAATGCCCAGCCTTGCAATGATATTATATCATTGAATTCAAATTTAACACCATTCATTACAGTGACCCACTTGTAACCTACTGTACAGCAGAGCGACACCCACTTACCCACATTTTTAAAATTGTATACTTAGTGTATAAATGTGAATAATGAATTTATATTCATATAATCAAAATCGATTTTGTCTACAGCTGCTGGTAGAAATTGTGTATAGGTAGGTACAAGAAAAAAAATAAACCCATTGTGAAACCACTAGCTTCCTCGCTCCGCTCATAATCTAAAAAAACACATCATTGTAAAATCAATACATTTAATGCAAAACTCAGAATCTATAATAAGGAAAATCAGGAAATTTCAAATTTTAATGAAAACAAGTTTTCGACTAAATCGATATTCTACTATTATAGTTGTAATTCAAAAATTAATAACCATTTAATTTTGTTTAAACCAATTTTTAGATTCTGAGCGGAGCGAGGAATAAGCTAGTGGTTTTACAATGGCGTTTATTTTAATTTATTTTTTTTTTATATGTACTTACACAAAATTTCTACCAGAAGGAATGCTTTGATTTCAACATCTTATAGCAAATAGGATCAAGATTGTACTTAAGGATGTTATTTTTGATTTTCTCAATAGTTATTTAATGTCACGGGAAAAACCACCCACAAATTACGAAAAACCGCTACAAATGGGATTTTAATTTTTAACGCTTTGTTTATCACCATAGAAACGAATAAATAAAATAATATTATAATATCAATTCAACTTACAGGCAATAATAAATAATAACAATATAAAATATCCATACTGACAAACCGTCTCCGCTCAGAATCGTTTTTCTTATAAAATTATATTGTATCATTGATTACAAATTTAACACCATCCGTAACAGTGACTCACTGTAAACTACTGTACAGCAGAGCGACATCCACTTCCCCGTTTTTTTTTTTATATATGAATGTCAATAAAATTTTATTTGTTGGGTAACTAAGCTTGAAAATTTAATAAAAGGCTTCTAATATATTGTTACAATTACAAATTATTCATTAGGTAGTTAAAAATGTTCAACTTTTATTATAGCTAAGGATGGAAAATTCAAAACAAGGCTCCACGTAAATAGGTTATATATAAATTAATTTATTCACAATAATATCATCAAATATACTTAGTATTATCATAGGCTGACTGACCGTCTTCGCTTAGTTGGTTGTTCTTATACAATGATATTATATCACTCAATTCTAAATTAACGCCACGTCAACATCCATTACAGTGACCCCATGTAACATATTGTACAGCAGAGCGACACCCACTTACCCACTTTTTATAATATATTTTTGATGAACTTGTTATTTGCAAGTTTATGGCGATTTAATATTAATTTTGTTAATTATTATTTATTATCTTTCCCTATATTTTATATGTTTTTAATCTTTGTTTATTATTAAGTAGATATAATATGTATAATAATATTTTATTATTATTATTATTATTATTATTATTACTATACTATTATAAAATCAACAACAATTTGTTTAAAGGCATCGTACTTATATTTTTTCACAATCATTCCTATGATAAAGATTAAAATAATATTAATTTAGTGCCTCGTAATAGTGTATATAGTCTTGGGCCTCGCAAACCCTGGCTATATACCTTACCTAATATATAAATTACTATTTACTCACAATAATATCATTAAATAATACACTTAGTAATATCATAGGTTGACTGACCGCCTTCGCTCATAATCGCGGTTTTTCTTTTACAATGATATTATTATATCATTGAATTCAAATTTAATACAAACCACTACAGTGACCCACACTGGCTACTTGTAATCTATTTTACAGCAGAGCGACACACACTCGCCCACTTTTTTTATATCTAATAATGGTAATGATTATTTTTTTCATACTTAGTGTTACAACTTGAATTTGTATTTACTTATAGTATAATAAAATAGTATATTGTGTGGCAAGGGCGGGGATTGAGCTATTTCAGTCGCGGGTGATTTACCTTCCCGCACGAGCTACACATACTATTTTTTGTCACACCTCTGCGTTCATCGATCATGATTCACAGCAAAGGTAATGCAGGGATCTATGCAACAATCAGACTATTCTAAGTAAGCAAGAAAACAATTTCATTTCAACTGCGTCGTTTGGTGGAATAACCAGAAAAATCAGATTGTTAAAGAGTACAGAGGTATCATATAAATAGTGATGACTATTGTTGTTGCACTAAAAATATTTTATTTATTAAGAGTTTATATTATTAGTAATATTTAGTATATAGTATACATATACATACTATATACAAACCTGAGCAAGTTAATGATAATTATTAATTGAGGTAAGTTACGTTGATAGAAGACATTTAAAAAAGTTTAAAAGAAATATTTATTTAAATTTTTTTTTACTTAAACTAAAAGTTACATGTACACCTACAATTAACTCATTAGATAGAGAAACAACTTTATTTAAAGTTAACTGCCCGTCTGTCGGGTTGCCTATATGACACAGTGTAAAAAATCAGACAAAATTGTTACGATGTTATAAAATATGGATAAAATAGTACACATAAAATTAATGAAATTAAAAAAGTAAAACATATAAGAAGTTAAGTTATTATTTTTTTTCTATTTTAATATATAAATAAAGCCAGTAGGTACCATTGTTTAAAATAATAAAAAGTAATTGTTTATGCATCATCAATAATAATTCTCCTATATGTAGTATTTAATTATTTATATACTAACGTAAACATGGATTTGATTAAAATTAACTCATTATTTATTAAGCTTATAATTGTATGTCAATTAAAATTAGTTAAGTTAATGAAAATTAAATTTAAAAAAGTTAACTTTTAACTTTTTAACTTGTTTATGCCTAGGCACCTTGACTATATACAAATATTATAAATAAATAATAATTAGACATCTCTAAGTTTTATTTTTTGGTTTTGATATCATACAAATTTGATTCGACAATTTTTCACTGGCTCTAGTGGATACTATAATTATAACTTATACAAACAGAAAAATTATATCAATTGGAGATGTCTTATTGTTACTCCCAGGTCTTTGTTTAGACTTTTAAAGTAAAATCAAAATAAGTTTGAGGGTATGACATATTTATTTGTCTAAATATTGTATGAAAACAATTTAAGCATCATTTCAACTTGCAACATTTTTTTTGTTTATTTTGAAAGTCGAATACAAAGATAAATAACCAATAAAATTGATGTCATACCCTCAAACATATTATTATCCTCTATAAATGTTGTTATAGTTTATTTGATTTTACTCCAAGATTACACTATAGGTAGGTACTCAAAATTTATAAATAACGATTTTAGGTGAAAGCTTTTTATCTATGTTGCGCGTGGGTCGGAGAGAAAACAAATATTGCGCTGACATCATCTAGAGTTGTTGTATTCAAAAACAATGTATATTATATTCTATACTAGTTCTTCACAACCTATTTTTACGACCACCCAATTTAGATCCATAAAAATGGTGGCACACTTAAAAATAATTAATGGATTTTTGAAGAGCAACAATTATAGTCTTGTTAAGAATGCTTTTCAATTGTATTCAGAATACGTATTTAAATACTTGGTGTGATTTGTATTTAAAATACGTATTGAAATACTTTCTTTTAAAAGTATTTAAATATAAACACAAATACCTTTTAAAAGTATTCAAAACATGGCTTGCAAACGTTATAACGTTATATTTGACCGATAACGATTGGAATTTGTTAACGTTATTATAACGGAAAGCGATGATCAAAAATAATTAAATTTCGCAAAACAAAACATAACTATGAACAATATATAATATATCATGAAACAAAACATAACGCAAAACGTCATTTATAGAATATCATTAAACGAAATATTTTAAAATCTATTTATTTAAAAGGTTTTTCGGTTTCGTAGAAACATTTATTTCATGCAAACAATCTAAGAATTGATTATATTATATTCCGTATCCGGGCTATTACCTACCCGCATTGGTTATTTTTAAATTTAAAAGGTATTATGACTATTTAAGTAACGATAAACGCAAAACTTGTATAATGTTTAAGTTCTAAATAACGATAAACGCAAAGCTTGGATAACGTTTTAATTCTGAATAACAATAAACGCAAAAGTTGAAAAACGTTTTAATTGTTTATAACATAAAACGGATTTTTTTTTTCAAAGCCACGTTTCAAAATACTTAAAAAATACTTTTTTTTAAGTTCAATAACATTGATACTAATATCTTATATTTCAATATTATAATATAGTAATAACCCTTTAAATAAGAAGAATGACTGTTAAAAGACTCAAGATAAAATCCAATCGAACCAGTGGTGGTCAGTGTTTTATTTTCACTCCAATATGTTATAGTCATATGCTATAATATATTGGAGTGGGTATCCGATGGTGGTATCAGTGTTCAGCCATTCTGTAATCTACTTGTATTTTAGAAAACCTTATTTATAAATCCTCAGAAGTAAGAAAGTATAAAAAATATTTTAGAAATATTGGTAATTGAAATTTAAAGTAGACCACTAAAAAAAATGTAGGTATTTAGTGTTCTAGAATAAAAATACAAATAAAAAGTATTTTTATAAGTATTTGAAACACAAAAAAAGTATTTAAATACTTAACAAGACTAAGAATGCAATTATATATATTATTATATATTCTGTAAATTGAAAATGAGACTATCTTCAAAACTGTATTTCTTGTCTATGGTTTTCATCATCATGTCATAACGTTATTACAATAATTTCATATTATACTAATACTTTGAACACATAGCCACATAGGTACAATATAGATAAAAACATTTTTTTGGCAACACACATCACGATAATACGCGACACACTGGTTGAGAACCACTGTACTATACTAATGACTTTAAAAGAAACACAATTGCTCTATTCATAAATATTGTGTTCAGTTTTTATTTAATTTGTCGGTACTGATGATGTTCATTTATGTTTACAAACATTTAAATTTAAATTAAATAGAAAATTTAGAAAAATATGTTCAGTATAATTGCATAAAAATAAGTTATCAGTTTAAATGTAATAACAATATTGTTTTATGTATAAATACATTATACATTTTTTCGTCAACAAACTCCATTATAACTCAACATTTCATATTAAAAAAATATTTATTTTTTTTTAAGAACAACAAATTATGGTTATCAAAACTTTGTTTTCTTATTTCTTCATCCACCTTCAGTTATCCAATATTATCCGTTCAATTTTCTTCTTCCACGTCCAATTTTTCTTTCTTAATTTTCTTTTCTTTCTTCGATTTCTTTTTTGCTTTTGTCGTCTCCGTTATTTGAGACTCATTATCCGGTGATGCACTCTGTCGTTTTCTCTGAACAAATCAAAAATACAATAAGTTAGCTAGATATAATGATATTATTATAATATAATAAATATGTATAGAAGCCAGTAGTCACAGGTAATGTAAAACAAATATTTCACATGAAAAACAGATATACTTAGCAGCAATCTACTTTCATCAATAGTATTATTTTTACTTATAGCAAATAATTGTACTATGTTCAGCCCTAAATTAATATATATTAATTTTAATTACTTTTCTACTTTCTTCACTTTCATCTTCAGTCTTTATTTTTTCAATTCTATAACACAAAAAATACAATGCATTTAATAAGCGTACAAATAAACCAACATGATTATATTATAACTTACGGCTCCTTGTAAAATGTTTGTTTCCAATTGTCCGGGGTATTCTCATTTGGTTTACCATATTTATCTAATAAGCCATCTTTAATCATGGTCTTTTTAGTACTAGCCTAAAAAAGACAAAAAAATTGAATAATGAAAAATTATTGTTTATAAAATAATGTACATATTATATTAAAAACATTTTTTTTTTTTTTTTGCAAGGGTTACATTATTAAAAATATCTTTTTATACATTTTAAATATATTATGATTATTTTTCAGTTAATTGGCAATAGTTGTAAGTTCTTATATAATATGGGTGTTATTGAAAGAAACACCACATAATATTTGAGTGACAACCAAATTGTCTCTAGAAAGTGATTAATTTAAGTAATACTATTTAAAGTTGAGAAGTAAAGAATTTTCTCACAAAAATATTTGTTTTACAAATTTGACATAAGACAACTTAGACAAAATCTATAAAAGTTAAAACATTAAATAAAAGTGGCAGATAATAATACTTCATAACTTTATTATTGTGCTTTTAAGAAATGTATAGGCTTCAAAATTAAAATGACTGTGATTTAAGAAACCTTAAACATATCAAGTTATATATAAGTAGGATAGAAGATGATTAACTGTGTTTCATGTTTGTGTACAGCATATTGCTTCACACAACACTCAAACATCAATGAATCAAATAATTTGTCTGATCATTATAATACCAATAATATTAATATTGTACCATTGGTCCCAGTCCCCATTTACGAGGATAGGTGTCTCGATCCATTAATACTCTTTTGATTTTGGCAATAATACCATGATCGCAACTTGAAATTGTAGCTGTTGTCATCAATGCAACACCTATTTAGTAGCAACAAAAGATAATAAATAAATATTTTTAAACTTAGTATTTATAAGACTAAATAAAAAAAATATGCAATATAAAATGAATTGTTAAACATAAGTCATTAAAATATTATGTTTTTAATATTTAATATTCATTTTGAGTACAAGTACAGGTATTTAAAAGAATTATGTTTTAATTTATTTACACTTTGATTTTTTATGATAACCACCTTAAATAATATTTAATGAAATTACTTAATTACCTAAAGCCACAGCTTCTCCTTTAGAAGAAACAATGACAATTTCCATATTTAGTTCAATACCATCATCATACCGTAATAATCCAGGCAACATAATTTTAGCTCCATAACAAATTGCATTTATCTATAACAAGTTTAAATTAAATTATGAAAACATTATTGAATATTTGTGATTTATTTTTATACTTACGGCACTATCTTTAACAAATACACGTTTGTAATTTGTTAGTATACCTTCGAGTGGTCTAACTACTCTTCTTAAATAAGATTCATCTTTATTGTTCTCATACATCCACTGCGCATCCAAAACATCATGTAATGTTGCAAGGCCTTCTTCTTCACTTGTAATACCTTAGGAAATACAACAAACATATAAAATTGAACGTAGTGAAAGAAAAATGTTTGATAATTAAATTTAACAATTACCAGAACGGTTTCTTCTAAGTTCTATCATTTGACCTCCAGTTCCCAACATTAGACCCATATGAACACACAGTGTTCTTACATAAGTACCAGCTTCACACTTGATCCAAAATACTCCTATATTGGCTTCCTCATCATAATCCAATAGTTTATTTTCATATATAGTACGAATACGCAATTGACGTTTTACAGCTGCAATTAAAGGGGGGCGTTGGAAAAGAGCTCCGCGCAAAGATTCCAGAGTTTTTTTAATCTAAATTATTAACAATAATATAATTTTCTTATTTTTCAGCAATAAAAATATAATAATAACACCGACCTGAAGAACGCTTTCCACTGGATTATGAAGTTTAAAAACAGAAATATATTCTTTTCCACTAGATTGTTGTGATTTAACAAGTCGTGTTGCTCTTTCGATGCACACAACCAATACACCTATACATTAAAAAATAATTGTCCTTAAATTATTAGTAGTTATAATTAGAATACAAAATAGATAACAAACTATTGGGATTTTGTTCAGATAAATAGAATTAAAAAACTAAAAGTATTGTTTAAATGTGTTAAACTTTTGTTAAATGTTATTAATTATTTCCCTTGTACCTATGAAACATTACAAATTTTAAATAACAAAAAAATCCTACAAATATAATTATGAGACCTGCATATTTAAAGTATGTTATTATTTAGAGCATTCTATTAAAATGCTATAATATATTTTATCCATTCAAGGCATGAACTTAATCCATCAAACTTATCTTATCTAACACACATATTATTATGTTGATGTATAAAATATTTTATATAATAAATATGTAAAAAAAATGTCAATAAATTATATAATAGCTTGACAAGCAAATAACAAAAAGATTTTAAGAGGCAATAAAATGATAGAAACAATGTTAAATAGTGAGTTAAATATGATAATCAAAATATTGTGAAATGAGTTTTATTTAGTTTAATAAAGACCATAATAAAGTAAGATGGTATGATATGTATTTGATGAACTGTACTCTTTTTTTAATTGGTCACTAAAAAGTATATTATTTATAAATATATGATAATGTTGCTACAACTAATGGTGAAACACCTGTATCAAAATGGTGCTGTGTATCATATAAATGTCATAATACCATGTTACTTTGTCATGATAATAACAATTGTGACATTACACAATATAATTATTTATTTAATCAATTAAAATATTAAGTAAATATAGAGAAAACTAAAAGGTTTTTAAATAAAAAATTGTTTAAATACCTGAAGTTTTTGGATCTAATGTTCCAGAATGCCCAGTTTTCTCAACTTTTAACATTCGCTTAATCCAAGCAACCACCTCATGAGAACTTGGATTGGATGGTTTATCCAAATTAATATAACCAGCTTTAATGTATTCTCTAATTTCTCTTTGCAGGGGATTTGATCCAAATGGCAACGGTGTGTAATGATTTGTGCGGACATTCATATTATCAAAATGCTATAAAAAAAAGTTATATTATTAAAAAGTGACTGTTCAAATAATATTTGTAAACGGTTTATTGTATAAAACCAAAACTTTCATATCTCAAAACCTATAGCAAGTCTACTAAATAAAATCAAAAGTTACTTATGTTACTGTACCCCCTTCACTATCTCTAAAAAAATGGAAAATATTATGTATCAAAAAGGTTAGACCTTTATACAGATATAATACAGATACATTTTAGCTAAAAATATTTACTATTTAAAACTGAGATTATAACATTTAAATATTACCGGCTTCACAAAAAAAACAACAAGCAAAAAGATGATAAAATAGAAGTTCCAAATAATTTAGCTGAGGATTTACTACGTAAAAGAAATATAGTTAACAATACCACATTGATTACCATTCTTAAAATAACAATGAATTTTGTACAACATTTTTTTAATATTCATTAAATATTACATAAATAGTGCTAATGTTTACCTTCAAAAGCAAAGGCCATTTTGAAGAATCAATCGTAGCAGCTTTTTCGGAAGGTTTTATAAAGAAGGGGATTTCAGCCTGGAGTTCTCCCAAGGATTTTTCATCGTTTAATCCTTTAGATTTTCTATTTTTCTTCTTCTTAAGAACTGGTAAAGCAACTGGAAAATAAATATAACAAGTTTTATTAATATAATATATTAGATAGGTAGATACTTTAAATTAGGTATAAGAAATCATTTATATAATGATAAAACAAAAAACAAGGTCAATATCAATCGCGCGAGTAAATTACTAATATGTACTTAAAAAAATAAATTAAATTAATAATATTTTAGATTCTAAGCAGAGCAATAAAGTTAGTGGTTTTTAAAAAAAAAATAAATTTTTTTTGCAGATTGAATGCACTTATAGAAGCCATAAAAAAATAAATATGGTTTGATTCTTAATATTTCATAAAATAACCAAGGAAAGAAACATCACAAGTGGGCACCACTTTGCTCTACAGTTGTAGGTCACTGTAATATAAATGTGCTATTTTAATTCAACGATAAAACATTGCATACAAAAAACGGTTTTTTATATCAAGAACTACTTATGAGAAAATTTGTTTTAAATTTGAATTCAATAATATAATATAAGAAAAATGATTCTAAGCGAAAACAGTCAGTTAACTTATGATATTACTAATTATATTTGATGATATTATTGTGAATAAAGTAATTTATATATAACCTACTTACGTGGAACCTTGTTTTAAATTTTAAATCCTTAGCTATAAAATTTGAATATTTTTTAAATTTTTAACCAGAAAATAACTAAACAATTTTAAATTTGATACATTTTTGTCAAAATTTGAACTTTAAATGCTTAAAACAAAAAATTGTGCCTATGTATTTTTAATTTTTTTCAACTGCTATTGTAACAATACATCAGGAGCCTTGCATTACATTTTCAGGCTTTTTTACCCAACAAATAACATTTAATTAATATTGATATTTAAAAAAAATTGTCCGTAAATAACCTAACCGACAATGTCCGTAAATAGCTCAAAAAAAGTCAAAATATTTTCAACATTTTATGATGTATAGAAAATGAAAATATATACATACATTCAGTGAAATTTTCATGTATCTACAGTTATTTTTTTTTTAATAACATTAAAATAACAAAATCGCTGCATGAGAAATCGAGTGAATATCCAATATTGTAAAATTATGAACTTTAAACGCTCATAAAAACTTAATTAGATTTGCTTGTAGAAATGTTGTCAAAATATTTGTAAAATGTTATGGTGTATAGGAAATGCTAATATAAACATTCAGTCAAAATGTCATGTGCCTACGCTCGTTTGTTTTAAAGTTATACCAAAAACCAAAATCGATTTTCTCGAAAGCAGATTTTGCCAAAAAATTCCCGTTTTTCCTTAATTTTTCACGTCGCGTTTGAAAACTATTGAGAATTTTAAAATTTGACCTCCGAAATACACCAACTAGATTCACTTTCCCATCGAACACGATAACCGTTGAAGAAAATCGAAGCAGTTTTACTGCCCCAAACCGTGATTATAGACGTAAATAAAAAAAAAATACATTATACTATATTGTATCAATACATTCATTGCACCGCTCAGAATTTAAAATTGAGCATTTTACAATTACAAAATAGTATGTTGTCAAAAATTGTCAAAATGTTGTCAACATTTAAAATTCAAAGGTTTATAAAAAAATTGTGACTATATATCTATCAGCTATTATACTAAGCTTCTATTAATAAAAAAATAGCGAAACCTTGCAGTATTAAATGTTCAATGTTTTTTATTGACATTTACAGAAAAAATAAAAAAAAAAAAAAATCGAAAACGTCAAATTTTCAATTTTTTTTTTTTGAGCTTTTTATAGACCTTTGAATTTTTACATTCTAGGCGGAGCGATGAATGTATTAGTTTTACAATGATGTGTGATTTTCGTGTTATCACCTTTAAGACAATAAAAATGCTTTGACCTTTTTCAACAACATCTTTCGTGATAGGAAAGTGAATCTAGTTGGTACATTATGGAGATCAAAAGTAAAAAATTCCCAGTAGTTTTCAAAAGCGCCCGGAAAAACAAAAAAATAATTAAGGAAATCGGGAAATTTACGTAAAATCGGGTTTTGACAAAAACTATTTTGGTTTGTAGTGTAACTTTAACAGATGACTGTAGATTAATAAAATGTTCACTGAATGTTTACATTACTCAATATTAGCATTTTCTTTATACAACGAAATTTTCAAAATATTTTGTGCTGTTTACGGAAATTTTAAGTAGCCAATTTTTTTTTTTTTTAATGTCAATAAAATGTAATACTTCCAATATATTGTTACAATGGCAGATCGCAAAAATCACAAAAATTTGCAAACTATTTTAAATTAGAAATTCATAAAATTTTATTTTTTAAATCTATGATTTAAAAATTCAATACAAGATTTCTTAAACCGCATACGCACTTGTAATATTTTCTGTTACGCCGTAACACCGTTACACCAGTTGTCGGTAAATTTGGCCGCATCAAAAGAATGTTACGCGCAAATGTTACAAGTGTGTACGCGGCTTTATAAGTTTGTCTACCTTTATCAAAAAAAAGTAATACCTACAAGATAGTAAAATTCAATTTTTATAAGCGTTTGAAGTTAATATTTTTACAACTTTGGATATTTACTCGATTTCTCATATAACGATTTTCTTATTTTGGTGTAATTCAAAAAAGAATAACTAGATACTTAAAATTTACACTATAATATAGTGTAAATTTTATAATAAACAATAATAATAATAAATAATTTTATATAAATAATATATACTTTATCAACTCCTATATTTGAAAATCTTTTGACTTATTTTGTGCTGTTTACGGTAGGGATCCCAGATTTATTTTTATTAAATACGGGACATTTTATATCATACCTATTTAGTAGGTATATATATTATATCGAAGATTAAAGGTGACTTTCCTATGATATATTTATAACAAAAATATTCAACAATTGAATAACAATTTAAACAAAATTTAAATAATGTAGGAACATTTATACATTTTAGTAATTTTAGTTTTACTTATTATTATGGATTATTTATTATCTGCATATATTTTTATTACTAAAACACTAAGAATATAATAAAATATAAATTTTAATAGACTGAAATAGTAAATAGTAATAGTAGAATACGAAAATTATTTAAAGAATCGTAGAACTTTATAATTAAATGATAATAATATTCAATTATCGTCCATAACGGCATAATAATATTATACCATGTGCCGACAGCCGATTTGATAGCCGATATAATATCAGTAATCAGTGTAACCACAAAACCAACAAAAAAATTTGTTGTCATTATAAACAGATAATTATCATCTGATTTAGATATTATCATATGTTATTAGTATTGAGAAAAAATTTAATTTTTGATATAATTTTAAAATAAGGTACATACGGGACGGGTTGTCCAAAATACGGGACAAAAGTGTTATTTTTGAACTTTTGCCGGGACACCGGGACGCTTCATTCAAATACGGGACAATCCCGTTAAATACGGGACGTATGGGATCCCTAGTTTACGGGCAATTTAAAATTTCAATTGTTTTAGTTTTTTTTCTATTAATATTAATAAAATTGTGTTGGTTGGGTAAAAAAGCGTGAAAATGTAATATAAGGCTCCTGATAGTTGATATACCAATTAAAAATTATCAAAAAAACAGCCACTATATTTTTTTATTAACACTAAAAACAGGCGCAACTAGGCGCCTCCAAACAACTTATGAGGAACCTTGTTTTATCGACAATATTTTAAAAAAACGAATAAAAATTGAAATTTTCTTATGTCTATAATTAGCTTAAAAAGAGTAAAACATTTTTGCATATAAAGAATTATAGGTATAAACAATCTGTGAAAAATGCATCTATGGTTATTAGTTTTTTAGTTACCCAAAAATAAACTAAAATTGAATTCGTCAAAAACTATTTCACGTAAAAACCCCCGTTCTTCTAAAATTTTTTATTTTTCACAACGCTTTTAAAAACTCCTGAGAATTTTCTATTTTGATCTCTCTAAAGTACCAATTAGATTCTACTTTCTACCAGATAATATTCAAGTTGAAAATCGAAGCATTATTTCAACTACCTATCGTGTATACATACAGAAAAAGGTGGGTAACTGGATGTCACTCTGCTGAACAGTAGGTTACAAGTGGGTCACTGTAATGGATGGTATTAAATTTGAATTCAATGATATAATATCATTGTTCTAAGAAAAACGATTCTGAGCGAAAACGGTCTGCAGTCAGCCTATGATATTACCAAGTATATTTGATGATATTATTGTGAATAAAGTAATTTATATATAACCTATTTACGTGGAGCCTTGTTTTCAATTTTCAATCCTTAGCTATAAAAGTTGAACATTTTATAAATTTTTAACTACAAAATAATTATTAAATTTGAAATTTGAAAAAAAATTGTGCCTATGTATTTTTAATATTTTACAACTGCTATTAGAACGATATATCAGGAGCCTTATATTAAATTTTCACGTTTTTTTACCCAATAAATACAATTTAATTGATATTTACAGAAAAAAAAACTAAAAAAATTGAAAACTGAAAAATGTCCGTGAACAGCTCAAAAAGAGTCAAATTATTTTCAAAATTATATCGTGTATAGGAAATGCTAATACAAACATTCAGTGAAATTTTCAAGTGTCTACAGTCATACGTTTTTTTAATTACAACAAAATAAGAAAATCGTTACACGAAAAATCGAGTGAATATCAAATGTTGTAAAAATATGAATTTCAAACGCTCATAAAAATTTAATTTGACCTTCTTGTAGACATTTTTTTTTTTTGATCGGTAGACAAATTTATGAGGAATCTTGTATTACATTTTCAAATCTTAGATTTCAAAAGAAAAATTTTTATGAATTCTCAATTCAAAATAATTTGCTAATTTTGGTGATTTTTCCGTATTTTGTCAAGATTTGAACTTTAAACGCTTATAAATAAAAACCCTGACTAAAGATTTTTAATTTTTTTCATCTGTATTTGAAACAATAACCTAGGCGCCTTTTATTACATTTTCAAGCTTTTTTCACCAACAAATAAAATTTTATTGATATTTATAGAAAAAAAAACTAAAAAAAATGGAAACTGAAAATGTCCGTAAACAGCTCAAAATATTTGGAAAATGTTAGGGTGTATAGAAAATGCTAACTCAGTCAAAATTTCATGTACCTACGGTAACTTGTTTACGAGTTGCACGAAAAACCAAAATCGATTTTCTTGAAAATAGATTTTACGTAAAAATTCCCGTTTTTCCTTAATTTTTCTTTTGTTTTTCACAGCGCTTTTGAAAACTACTGGGAAATTTTTACTTTTGACCCCCTAAAGTACCAACAAGATTCACTTTCCTATCAGAAAAGTTACTATTGACGAAAATCCAAGCACTTTTACTGTCCTAAAAGGCGATGACACAAAAAAAAAATAAAAAAAAAACACACATCACTATAAAATCAATACATTCATCATTCCACTCAGAATCTAAAATATAATAAAATAAAACACATCATCGTAAAATTGTTTGTATCGTTTAAGCATTTGAGGTACGGTTTCCTGCAGCGTCAAACAGTAAAACACCACGGCGTCGTGACGCTGCCGGGAAAACGTACCTTTAGTATGCGTTTGTTCAAAATTGATTGCAAAATTCGTCAAAATTACGGACATTTATTGAAAAATAATTGGTTGGAATGAAAAAATCTAATAAATATTTTTTCTCAAAGCGTGTTTAATTGAAACATATTGAAACAAATCTGAATAATACATAGGTTTAGTAAAGTTTTTTGTTCAATATATTTGTTCGGAACTGTATACCATAACCCAATAACATACATTTCCAACGAAATATTTTTCTTAAAAATAAGTATCTGAAAAAATAGGATTCTATAGGTAGTAGGTACTGATTAGAGGTCTGCACGGACTGATAATTTACAGCCCGGTCCGGCCCGGTAATATTTTTTGATAGCCCGGCCCGGCCCGGTAATAGTTTTTTGTGAGTAAGCCCGGCCTGAACCAGTCCGGTAAAATTTTTAAAAAGCCCGGCCCGGCCCGCGAATAGTTTTAGGCGAAGAAGCCCAGTAATGTTTGGTCCATATTTTTTCTAAAACAGTCCAGTCAGGATGTATCTAAAAGAATTTTTTATAAAAAATGATAAAATAGTTTAAGTAATAGGTACTAGGTAAGTAACTATTTTAATTTACATAACTTTCAAAGGTCGTATTCAAAATTGCACCAACACGTTGAACAAAAAAAATACTAACATCCAAAAACTAGTCAGGCCCGGCTCGTAACTTTTGTCCTAATAGAGGTCCTACGGCCCGTCTTGCATTTTATAGAATCCGGCCCGGCCCAAAGCCCGGCCCGTGCAGGTCCTTAGTACTGATACACTAACAGTTCCATCAGCATAATATATGTTTCCGACACAATATTTTCCAGAAAAATACTTTTTTTTATCGAATTCGTTTCCGACATATTTCAAACGGATTACGATGCAATATCAATGGAATATAATTCAATAAAACTACAGTTCCAACAATATGAGTTTCCGATGTGGTATTTTTTAACTATTATACGATTTTAAACCAATCATTTTCCAACTCTTTACGCACCCCGGAAACTTTTAGGTACATATATTACCAATTATATATTTTTACATACCTACTTACTTCCTTCAATTAAAAGTTTAAACACATATTTTATTAGTTATTTTAATTTACACAATTGTTGTCCTTTAAATATTTTACGTGTTGTACTTAATTAATATCTTTAGTTTAAAATATTTAACACTAAATAGATTTTTATATTTTATGATTTTGATTCTATATTATAGGTACAAGGCATTAAAAAATGACTTTTTTGAAATTTTAAGCATTTTTAATGGATTAAATTCATAGTAATTAATAATTATTCATATTAATTATAACTACCCATTTTTACGGACGTACGGTTGTATAAAAAAATACAAAATATTATCACTTGAATTCTAAACATATAAATAATAGCTTTATAATATAACACACATTATTTAGCAAAGTATTGACTTTTTTTACATGATTTATAAAATAAATTATATTTTTTAAGATTTTCATTTTTTTATATGCAGTATACAGTTTTAATTTCATATTACAAAGCAGAATATTTTTTTAATTATTTCGATAGGTACATAAAAATCGAATTTAGGGTGAATTTAAGTTAAGATGAGCGGATTAATGGGCCAACATTTTGTACACTCCGCTTATCAATAAATTAAATATTATTATAATATTATACTTTATCGTACTTTATCCATATAGTTGTCGGTTTGATACAAAACAGAAAATAATATTAGTATTGTTATAATTACTGACTCTAAACTACTTTATTTGTATTAATTGTTTAATAAATTAAATGTTGAAAATATGTATCGTTCATTAGAATATAATATTATTAATTTAAACATGTGGTGTGAAGGCCACCCCGGATTAACTTTAAAAACACGGCAGCCCGCTTAAAATGCAAAACCCAATTGCAACCAACTCGCATTCATAATAACATATTATATTGTTACAATAATAAATATTAATATTAAGAACACCGGTGAAGTATTCGGTGCATTAAACGTTGGTTAAGAAAATAATACGCGGTGCCGGAATCACCTGGTTGTGCACCGACAATTTCGACGGGTCGATTATTCGATACGCGTTCGATATCGACAAATTGACCGAAAAAAATATAATTGGTACTTACGGGTGGTTTCCATTTTCAAAATGGTATTTGAATTGCAATTTATATCGTAGAACGGTAGTCGGTAAACAAAAGTTGATGGATGAGCGGGAGAGTGGTACAACGACCACGACGTCTGAAGAATGAAGTTCTGAACGCAGTAGACGCGGTAAGG
Source organism: Sitobion miscanthi (assembly GCA_008086715.1). Classification (NCBI taxonomy): domain Eukaryota; kingdom Metazoa; phylum Arthropoda; class Insecta; order Hemiptera; family Aphididae; genus Sitobion; species Sitobion miscanthi. The sequence continues at coordinate 8,058,558 of CM017801.1, read as the reverse complement.
GAATCACGTGCGCGCCGCACTGCCGTGAACAATTTGATCGATACAAACAATTCCATCAGTTTTTTAGGTTAACACCGTGCGTCGTTTGTTCGTGGATCGTGTCTAGTGCTCACACGTCGCGTTATCCTTATCACGGAATATCAGGGGCGTTGACTAGTGATCACTTGTTGTCACTAGTTCGCTACTTGTTGTTTGTGTTCGTCGTTCGGTACGGTGTCTGTGTGACAAAATTAACAACGACTTATTGTTGTCGTTTATTTTAACATATTATGCCATAATCTCGCAAGTCGTAGTCTACGACAGTACGGAGGTTGTACACAGCTCCCAAGGGAAGGGAAAGGGAGAGGTCAGGAACCTTCCAGATGAAATCGACGCTTTTTCATGCCCCTAAAATAATAAGAGTATAGGGTTGCGTAAATAATTCTTAACATATATTTATCTGTTTTGTAAAACAAAAAATATGAATCTAGGACATTTGACACCCAATAATAGGACAATTGACACCCAGTGGCGCATACTGGAGGGTTAGAGGGTAGCAGCTGCTACCCCTGATTTTGTTAGCGAGTTGGTTAACCCCTTAGCCCCAAAATATCTACACTATAAAAATATTAAAAATAAACTATTGAATAATATGTACTATTGCTATATTATGTAGGCTTTAGCCATTTGCCTATTAGCCAATATAGGCTTACTGATAAGCGATAGGTCAATAGAGGTAACTGATTCAATATGCCTACCCCTATTTATTTTTCAGTGTGTGCCACTGTTGACGCCGAATATAAATGTATATATTATAATATAGCATTATTAATACCGAATAATCAGCGTATAAGCTTGTAATATAATAATTCAAAAGTTTATTCTAATAAAATGTTAAGATCTTGTAAGTATTAATTAATATAAATATAAATTATAGGTAATAAAAATAAGCATATTAAAATTTAACGTTTGATTACATACGATACATTTTTAAAAAAAAAAATAATAATTTCAGAATTTATTTTGTTTTGTATTCAGAAGTGTTACACATAATATGTTTAAGGCGTTCAAGCCTTTCTTCGTTTGTTTTAATTTTACAATTTATTATTGAATACCTGTGTTTAACATCCATTGAGGTTATGGAGTTTATCATCTGCAAAGCTTCAATAAATATATATATATATATTATATACGTGGGTATCTAAATCCAAGACTGGGCATTAACGAGTTAATAAGTTAATTTAATTTTAACTTTTTAACTAACTATTTTTGGATTTTCATTAACTTAACTGTTAACTTAATAAATATATTGTGAAATTAACGAATTAATTTTTCATTTAAAGAAGTAAGTTTAGTTAATTTATTTGGTTTTTAATTTTATTATGTTTCACTATTTCAGTCTATTTTGTTTTCATGTCAAAAAATATTTACCGTGAATTGTTTAAAGTAAACAAATTATAACATTCGAATCTAACTTATATGGAAATACTGTATAAAGTATAAACACTATATTCTATAATTTAATTTTGGGTTGGAAAAAAATTAAGTACGCTAGCGTTGTATAAGCAAATTAACTTTTTTTTAACTTAATAAAAAGTTAACAAAAAGTGTCTATTAACTTTTAACTTGCGATACGAATATGGATTATGGTTGGATAATCAACAGAGTACAGACACTAACAAGTAACGATATGAATAGGATATAGCCTGTAGGTACTTACCTACTCCCACTCAGACTACGCGTTATCGTAATCACTAGGTGTCAAGTTGTCTGAGTTCTAAAAATATCGGGTGTGAAAAGTCCAATATCAACAAAACCATCGGGTGTCAATTGTCCGAATACTAAAAAGTATCATTAGGGATTAGGGAACATCGATATACCGTAGAAAAAAGTCGATGTACCTATCTTAAATTTTACATAATCAACTATTTTTAATAATAATTGATAAACAATTTACAAAAATGACGTAGGTACCTAATTATATAAATAGTACACTTTTGCAAGGCTGGGCAATTTAATGATATTTTTTTAACTCAGACGAGTTAAGTTAATATGCACCAATAACAAAAAATTAAAAGTTAATTTAACTATAGGTTAACTCAGTTAAGTTGAAATTTATAAAATAGTGAAATATAATAAAATTAAAAACAAAATAAATTAACTTAACTTACTTCTTCAAATGAAAAATAAGGTAATTCTTTAAGTTCACATTAATTAAAAAAGAAATTTAGTAAGATGTTAAGTTAATGAAATTCCAAAAGTAACTAGTTAAATTAACTTTTAGATTCTGAGTGGAATGATAAATATATTGATTTTACAATGATATGTGTTTTTTTTTATTTTTGTGTCTGTCATCACCTTTTAGGACAGTAAAAGTGCTTAGATTTTTTTCAACAGTAACTTTTCTGGTAGGAAAGTGAATCTAGTTGGTACTTTGGGGAGTCAAAAATAAAAATGTCCCAGTAGTTTTCAAAAGCGACGTGAAAAACAAAAGAATAATTAAGGAAAAACGGGAATTTTTACGCAAAATCTGTTTTCGAGAAAATCGATTTTGGTTTTTGGTGTAACTCTAAAACAAATGACCGTAGGTACATGAAATTTTCACTGGTTGTTTATAAATGCATTTTCTATACACCATAATATTTTGACTTATTTTTAGCTGTTTACGGACATTTTCAGTTTCCATTTTTTTTAGTTTTTTTTTCTATAAATATCAATAAAATTTTATTTGTTGGTGAAAAAAGCTTGAAAATTTAATAAAAGGTGCCTAGGTTATTGTTTCAAATACAGATGAAAAAAATTAAAAATCTTTAGTCAGGGTTTTTATTTATAAGCGTTTAAAGTTCAAATCTTGACAAAATACGGAAAAATCACCAAAATTAGCAAATTATTTTGAATTAAGAATTCATAAAAATTTTTCTTTTGAAATCTAAGATTTGAAAATGTAATACAAGATTCCTCATAAATTTGTCTACCGATCAAAAAAAAATGTCTACAAGAAGGTCAAATTAAATTTTTATGAGCGTTTGAAATTCATATTTTTACAACATTTAATATTTACTCGATTTCTCATGTAACGATTTTTTTATTTTGTTGTAATTAAAAAAGGTATGACTGTAGATACTTGAAAATAATTTAACTCTTTTTGAGCTATTTACGGACATTGCCAGTTTTCAATTTTTTTAGTTTTTTTTTCTATAAATGTCAATACAATTTTATTTGTTGGATAAAAAAGCGTGAAAATGATATTAAGCTTCTGATATATCATTCTAATAGTAATTGAAAAATATTTAAAATACATAGGCACAATTTTTTTTATATGCATTTAAAGTTCATATTTTGACAACATTTATCAAATTTATAATTTAATTATTATTTTTTAGTTAAAAATTTATAAAATGTTTAACTTTTATGGCTAAGGATTGAAAATTGAAAACAAGGCTCCACGTAAATAGGTTATATATAAATTACTTTATTCACAATAATATCATCAAATATACTTGGTAATATCATAAGCTGACTGACCGTTTTCGCTCATAATCGTTTTTCTTAGAACAATGATATTATATCATTAAATTTAAATTTAACACCATCCATTACAGTGACCCATTTGTAAGTATCTGTACAACAGATCGACACTCACTTGCCCACCTTTTTTAACTTAACCTTAATGCTTAGCCGTACACTTTTGTAACATTAATTAATATATTATTAGTCAAATATTAAACTATATAAACCTTACGTCCAAACACTAAAACTATTAACCAAATATAATAATCATGTTGTTACACTAATAGACGATAGTTACCTTTAAACATTTTATTAAAAACAATTTCGAATATAACACTTCATATTTCAATTACAAATAATTAAAAATACAGAAAAATTATCATTGTGAATGTAAAGTACCTATATTTAAGAACCCATAATAATAAAAAACATTTATAGTTCGTTATTTCATTAATTGCTTACCTATTCAATAACTTTTGAATACAATTTATATATTTCAGTATTTCACCTGAAAATACTTAAATACAAGTTTAAAACATTATCTAAATTTGTAGGGAGAATTAATTTCTTATAAGATTTATTTTATTAGGGAAAAAAAATAACAGAAAACTCATATAAATCAATCCCAATCGCCCGAAATAATAAATGTTGGTCTAAGTATGCCACTGATAAAAATGTTAAACATACAAAAATAACTCTATACTTAATTATTTTAATTGTATGATTACTTAGAAATACTATAAAAAAAGTATAGTTAATCTTTTACCAATAAAGAATTTAGTGAGATTACCGGCTACCATAATAATAATAACAATATAAATATATTATAAAATATCCTAAGTTGACAAACCGCGTCCGCTCAGAATCGTTTTTCATATAGGCATGAAATTTAAGTTTTTATAGTGAAAAAACATTTATCATAGGTTATGATACCTATATATGTATACTACAAAATAATAATAATAACTTTAATAATCAAATTAGGTACTTTTAATTGCATTTATTATAATTTAATTATGTAGACAAGAGTGAAATATTTTGAAGTACCAGATGCCTAAAGGGGAGGGCTTTATCCCCCATAGCCTCCCTTGTATCCGTGCCCGTTTTCCAACATCAAAGAAAACTAGCTTACCGGAGAGTCAAATTAATTTTTTATGACCCTTTGAAGTTAGACATTGGATATTTCATATTTTCGCCATAGAATATTTACTTGTAAATTAATAAATTCTCATAGGACATTTTTTTTTATTTTATTGTTATTCAAAAACTATTAACCATACATCCTTGAAATTTTCACAAAATATGGCCATTTTCAACATATGAAACAATTTTCAAAATATTTTGACTCTTTTTAAACTATTGTTTTGCTTTTGTAAATAAAGGTAAACATATATTTGCTAGGTCAAAAAGTTATATTATAGTATAAGTATTTTGTATATTTAAATATATTATTAGATGCCAAATATGTTCAAATTTTTTCGAACTTTATGTCTTTGTAACTTTTTTAATATACCTACCTAATTTGTCATGACTTATATTGTCATGGCGTTTATATTATATACACTTTATAGTTTATAGATTATACTATGAAGCTATGTAAGTATGTTTGTATGTCTATAGTATATTATAATATTATTATTTATTATAGTGTCTGTATTTTGTATTTTAAATAATTGACTACAAAGCTGCTATAATAGATTTTATAGGTCTATGGTACAAACTACAAAGGTTCCATTGCCCATACTAATATGCGTTTGTCTTGTGCATAGTACATTATAATTCATATGACTCGAATAATTATATTATTTTATTTTATTTTAAATAACATTACAGGTTAAAGCCTAATAACATATAATTTATACAAATATTAATTTAATAATTTATAATATTCTTGATAAATAAATAAATATAAATGATACAAATTACAAATATTTAAAAGATCACTATTCGCCATACACATCTTCTGATTATTAGCTGGTTCTCAAAACAATTAGTGTTGCATTTAGGTATAATACTATAGAAAATGGATTTGTGTGATGGACATAAGTGGAAGAGACTTTAAAGTTTATCATAGAATAAATACATTAATTTTTATTTTAGAATTTATTTAACTACAATCATTCATGTTTTTAATGGATAAGTGATATATTACAAGTAGGCAATTATGTAAGATACTAAGATACATACATATAAATTATTTGTTTTGTTGAATGTATTATTTTTACCCACACTTATTTATACAAGCACTTTTCACTTTTCAACGGTAGATACATAATATATTAAAATAATGTGTGTCTCTGAAGTGGGTAAATAATGTCAGTTGTCACAAATTTTAAAATTTGTATCACCAAGCCAATCAATTTTAATATAAATTTTTTTGTTTTACACATCAATATATTGATTTTTTTTATTTTTATGTTTCAGCATAAAAATTATAAAATAATAAAAAAATTTAAATATTAAATCTTAAATATAGGTAATACTATAATAGTTAAATAGTAATATAGATAAACGGGTAAACGTAAACCACCGATTGGTTAAGCCAATCATATAGATACTATTTATATCTAGTAGATATCAACATTCTACAGACTACCCGGAAAAGCCGTGGTTCCTATGCGAGCATTATTATAAATACTAATAAATTATTAGCAATAATTAATAATATATAATATGAGCCAATATAATCTATATAGGCATATATATATTATATATATAATGAAAAAAAAAAATTATATTTACTAGTTAGTTTTTTTTCTAACCAGGTAGATTAGACTATTTTACACATTAAATTCAACTAGTTATGTTACAAAGTTAATATGAATTAAAACTAACTATTTAAGTTAAAATGTAAGTTTCTAACTAGTTAGTGCCCAGCTTTGGTAAAGATACAAGTATAGTCTGCCCCATATCTTATCTAATTTTATATTTTGGTTTCGGTATGCAACAGCCAATAGTAGTGATTTAGAGATTTAGAATTAGGTACCTAGGTAGAAAATTATCTACTTCTATTACTGCAAAAATACTAAAAAGTTGTTATAATAATAAGTAAATATGCAAATACCAAACATAAATTACATTAAACAAAATGTTGAAGGTAAAATCGCAGTAATTGTGCGAAAGGAAGAAACTACTTAGGCATCATAGATATTTGGCTAAAAAAGAAGGAAGGTCATATTTGAGTGATGAAAGTAACGCCATTATTTACTTTAATTTTATTAAACGTTGATTGGAACCCAATATAGGTATATCGTATATATTACAAATTATAACTTCGTTTGTCTATGAGTTTATATTAGTATTAGGAGTTACCCCAGTCCTCATTATGTGGTTATATCCGGACAATCTTTAACTTTATATAAAAGCTCAATATGAAGAAAATAGTTTTTTTGTCACGCCTGGACCGAAAATGTGGTTTTCGATAGCGATTGAAGCGTTGGAAAGTGTCCTTTTCCCGTTTAGTGGGCGGTAAAGTGGAAATTCCTATAAGTGTTGGGCACACATATCACGCGCGTATCCCTTGCATAAGCAGACACTTAAATCTATACCACGGTCCTTACAAAACATACAATTTTTATTACATCTTATATTCATATTATAACCTCCTTGCATGACACGTAAACATTTTTATTTCATGCAATTGTTTTCGTAGAATAAACTGATTGTTGCATAGATTCCTACATAACCTGAAATATTATTAATAAGTAGGTATATTTTATGATATTAAATTGTAATAAAATGAATTAATTTTAGTATTAGGCGTTAGTAACTACTACAGTAGGTTAAATTCATTCTTACCTAAAATATTACATTTGAAAATGACATTGTATGTATCAAATATGATAATATAATCTAAACTACAATATCATTTTAAAATTTAAAATTCGATAAATATTGTAAAAAATCGAACTTTATAAAAAAAAATTGTGCATTGTATTAATTGTTTACACTTTTTAATTTAACAAATAACATTTTATTGACATTTATATAAAAAAAACTAAAAAAATTGCAAATTGCAAATGTTTGTTAACAGCTCGAAAAAATATTTTGAAAATTTTATCAAGTATAAGAATTGATAAAATAAATATAGGATATAAACTTCAAGTTTCTACGGGATTCGTTTTTAAATTACAATAAAATAAGAAAATCGCTATTTGAGAAATCAAGTGTTGAAATCCAATATTGTAAAAATTTGAGCACTCATAAAAATGTTATTTAACTTCCTTATAGATATTTTTTTTTGATAAAGGTAGATAACCTTATAAGGAATCTTGTATTGTAAAATCAATACATTCTTCGCTCCGCTCAGAATCTAAAATTGTGATAGTAACTAAAAGCAATGCTTAAGGTAGGTCTCCACCAACCTTAATTTAATTAGGTACCTACTGGCTACTAATACTTTTTCTTTTCTTAAACTAAAGTCTCGTTTGATAATCTCATTTGAGTCTGGAGTCATAAGTTTATCTTAAGCAATACTTATTCTTAAGCATCGACTATGAAACGGCCCTAAGTCTCTTAAAAGAAATTAACTATAAATGTCAGTAAATTTTAAATCTATCAATAGGTACTTTTTTAAGATGTCAAACTAAACAAAACTATAAAGGTCAGTGAGGTAAATTAATTAAATAAGTGTAATGATATCAAATGTAGGTATGTGAAAATAAAGATTACATACCTACCTTATTTATTTATAGTCGTTCCTGGACTACATAATTTTAAATAATTAACTATATAAATAGCCAAACAGGTACTTTAGTTGAATTAATTATGTGTTGATAAAATGTACATTAAAAATGTTTAAGATACATTGAACATTAAATAAACAAATTTTATTTGGGTACCTAACGGTATTTAAAAAATGTATTGACATATTTTTCTGTACTCAAACACTAGAGAGTAATAACCTATAACATAATACATAGTGCATTGGTTTCTTTAGTTTCTTAGTAGGTACCCAAATATTTGTACACTTATATTCTATTTAAATACATAATATGTTTATTTGAAATTATAAATGTATTTGTTTATGTATTTGTATATTTAGAAGTGCCTACAATTATGTGTTTGGCAATACCTTTTAGGACAGTAAAAGTGCTTAGATTTTCTTTAACAGTATCTTTTCTGATAGGAAAGTAAATCTAGTTGGTACTTTGGGGGGTCAAAAGTAAAAATTTTCTAGTAGTTTTCAAGTAAACTTCATTACGAATTCAAATATTTTTCAGAAGTCTAAGTTATCAGATTATTAGGATACTAGAATTGGCATAAGAAATGTCTATTTTGTTGAAAAATACAGAAGAGATCAAATCTCATTAAAGGTCGTCTTTAAGTCACACTGCAGCGGTGGCGGTAAAATGTCTATTGTCTTGGTGGTGGTGCCACAGTGGCGGTAAATATTGTATCCGGCTTTTATCGCCACCACTACCGCTACCACGGCAGTGTGTGGTACAGGGACCTTAATAAATCATACATATTTATATTATTTTAATAGTGAATATATAGTGTGTTAATCATTTTTTAATTAATAATTGATTTAGTTAACATCTGTCATCTGTGACAGTTAATACAATTTACTTCACTTACAAACTTTTATTATATTATTTATATTAAAATTGTTTAACTAAATTGCCCCTTATAAATTTAGTAAATGCAACTCAATATAACTGGTATCAACCAATTTATTATCAGTGGTATAGGAGCTAACTACGCCGGAGCTATCTTTCACAGACATTCTACAATCGGCCGTGGGCTAATCGGATCGAGTCCGGATCGTCGTTCGACTTTTCTAGCGTTCGCGTGCCGTACGATAGGATCATCTAGTTTCATGACTAGATAATAATTCGCTAATAACAACAACAATAAAAATGCACGAAAAAGAATTTCTGTTAACGTTAACCGTACTGTTGCACATATCGGCGTACGGTGTGGTTACCGCCGGATCGCCAACCGGTGTGTACATGGACAATGGTGTCCAGACGGTCAAGCAAGATTTCATGTCGGTTGAGGAGCGAAACGAAGTTGAACAAGAGATACTGACCATGTTTGGTGTGCCGAAAATACCACGAAAATCTCCAAAGAACCTGGACGGTTCGGCACCACAGTTTTTGTTTGATGTCTATAGATCCATACAACAAGATGGTTCGCATGACAGAAAAGAAAGAAGTGTTTCGGATGTTGGTCAATACGATGATCGTACTGTACAAGACAGTGATGTCATTGTCACACTATACCTATCAAATCATTGTAAGTACTGATGATCTGAACGCAATGATAATCGTGAACGTGTTGCTTATAATTATCTATTACCTTTAGCGATAGCTAAGTTCGCTTTATTTAAGGCACTCATAGTTTATAGCCTTATAGGTATTCAAGTAACTAGAATACACAGTAGCATAACGTGAAATTTGGTAGCTCTTGGACCTATAGCAGGCAGAGGCCCTCTTAAATACAGAAATCAAAGGCGTCATTTCAATTTTTTTTTTTTGTACTCATACATTTTTAGCAGGCCAACATTTTTTTTTGAAATATTTTACATCATTAGTAGCTAATTGACACAATGAATAGGGGATTGGACGACATACCACTTTGATTCAAGTTACCCTTGGTGAGAAGTGGAAGAAGTTTTAATAGTATTAAATATTCAAAAGTCCATCCTCACAGCTTAATTAATTAATTTGTTTTATCTCTTAACTATTGCAACACTGCCTTAAGACTTCAATTTGTCTGTTTCTAGCAGGCCAAAAATTATAATAAGGAACTTTAGGTACTGCAAATGACACCGCTGAATCAAATTATAAACAGTGATGCTAGAAGCTAATTAAAAATATGAATTATTATTGTTGTTTTACTACTTATAAATTTATTTAAAACATTAACATTGTAAACTACAAAATAAACTTTTTGAGCTTTAGTTTGATTAAAAAATATTAGAATCTCTGTTTTTATTTTTTTATGCCAAGATAAAAGTATGGCCTAGAAACTTAGACATATCTGTTGGGCTTCATGGCCCAAAATATACCATTGAGAATATACCAATATTCACGTTTTCTTTTTTCTTTTGTTTTATGAGTCTTAATCCCATCGCTAAATAATATAAATTGAAATAGTAACATGACATACCTGTTAAAATTAATGGATAACCACCAAAAACGCCTATTTAAATAAACAATAAATAAATACATTTTAGTGACTGATTTTTTTTTAGTTAATCTAATTTACTATGATGTTGTTTAATTGCTATAAATAAAGTATCATTTTATAGTATAATTTAACTATAATTAAATATTACCCATGTGTTTAATTTGATTTTAGCTCCAGTTAGTAATGTTCGGCACGAACATGGTAAACGGATTTTATTTGAATTGAATGATGTACCACCTGAGGAAACTCACATGATTACTTCAGCTGAGGTTCATTTATACCAATCTGGTAGCTTAAGTAATGTTAAGAAGTATTCGGTATCTTTGTATCAAGTTTTAGTTTCAAAAAATGGGTAAGTGAATGATAGTTATAACATTTTATTTGTTTATTTATTCTTCTTATTATTTATTTATTTAATAGAGAAAAAGAATTAGAATTTGTGGATACCCAAAACACTACAACAGATTATGATGGATGGCTTCGATTTAATGCAACTGGTACTCTAGTTTCATGGACCCATTATTTATACCCCAATAGAGGATTTTATGTTTCTGTACATTCTCATGATAATCAAGGTAACATTTGTTTTAAGTTAGTGAAATAAATTGTATTAAATAAAATTTTTTTAGTCTATGATAAAATGGATGCTGATGTTCCCATAATAGAACTAATTCAAAACATTATAATAGTAATACATATTGAAATTTTATTTATGGAGAACCAATTACCATAAAAAATTAATAGTTACCGTAATTATGATAAAAAGTTGCAGTTATGATTATATATTACCAACAAATCTGTAGTTATTTTAATTAGTTTGAACCAAGGATAATAATGTATAATTTTTTTATTAAAGTTAAAATAATTTATGATTAAAAATAACTTAATATCTAGCTATGTATAATGCATGTATATTATTTTAATAAATATATAATCTAGCTTAATCAAATAACCAATAGGACAACGCGTATTTTAAAAAAGTATTACAAAATGATAGTATCCAACCATTGCAATGTATTTCTTATCACCAACATTATTTCACTAATCTATTGTATTTATATAATTCTTAAAATGTTAAATAAATAAAATCTGAAGTTATTCTTGTTTCAGATAAAGTATAGATTCACTCTTATTTTAAGATTTAGATGTATCAGTTAAATTATAATTAATCCGTATAAAAAAAACTACCTATAGTAAAATAATAATTTATATTAATTTTAATTGTTTTATATGCTCATTAGAACACGAAATGAAACCAGAAGAAATTGGTATGGTGACTTGGGCTGACAAACATCAAATATCTGAAGCAAAAAAACCTTTTATGGCTGTTTATTTGAAGTCCAGAAATGGAGGTAATATAGTTGGTGGACCCTCTCTTCAAAAACATTATAGACGAAGAAGAAGGAAAACTGCTGAAAGTAGTTACAACTCAAACCCATTTCAAAGTAAGCCAGATTATTTTAAGTTTTTATCACTTCTGACGATCCAGAAACCCAGTTTTTTTGTTACAGTGCTATATGGTTTGATAAAAATTTGCGTTGACTAGAACCAAATTAACTAACTTATTATGTAATACCTATATCTGCTTTAAACAATTTGTTTATTGTATTAACGTAAACTTGGTTAAATAATAATTTTACCAATAATGGACTTGGTTTATATAACTATATCGAATATATTTAGATATGATAAATGTACTAGTGTATTTTTACAGGGCTGAGGTGTCCTCATATAGGTATTCAAAAAGATTTTCCAGCATTTTCTATTACTGTCCCTGTTTATTGTTGAACTCTTGTTTTATTGTTTTAGATGGTGTCTATCTTCCTCCTAATTCTCCTCTGCCTTAGCTGTAACTAAAAAAAAAAATAAAAAAAAAGTTAGATACAGTATCTTATAGAATTATCAGTTTTACACAATATTTGTATAAAAAATATCCTTGAAAATATATTGAATAAGCTTTAAACTCAAAAAAGCCGTCTTGACACTTAAATATGTTTATAGATTTGGCGTTTTCTCTTAACACTTCCATGTTCTACTCGAGTTATGGTGTTATTACCAAACATTTCCACTTTTTTTCTGAAGTAACAGTACTATAGTATAATAATAGTTTTTAAAATGGTTATCTTCCTTATTATTTCAAAAGTTTATTATGGCCAGTATGTTAAGATAAAATAATAATGTGACATTTGTTCTGATTATTATTTGTCAGTAATATATTAGAAAAATTTACTTACGGCATTTACCTTAACAGCTTATATTGCTAAGTAATAACATAAAAGTTGCTTTTATTCGTATAATAAACAAAAAATATTTTAAAATTATTATTTCATTACATGCATCCTTAATCAAAAAAACTATAAAGGTGGATGGATATGTCTTATACTAAATCAAATAGACTTATATATTGAATTTTATATTTTTATTGAGTTATTGACATATGCTTGTGCGTACGAGAGTGGTACCAATATAGAATTTTACTCACACTAATAATCATTTAAAACTAACACTTCAATCCTGGATGACTAAGACGAGATTAGATGTTGACTAAATATTGTTACTTAAATAACAGCTGTAGTGAATTCTGTTTATAATGCTTTTTGAATTCATTTAACCATGGTTTTCAAGCAGAATAGAAATCTTTTCTAGCAAATCTTAAACAGAATTTTTTTTATCATAATTATTTTAAATAGACATAGCTTATATAGGTAATATTGTTCATATATATATGAAATTGAAAACAATAATGGTACAAATATTAATGTTATATTTCAGATGTAGCAGAAGGGTTTCAATCTAGAAGTTGTCAAATACAAACATTATACGTGAGCTTCAGGGATCTTGAATGGCAGGTAAAGTTTATCATACTTCTTTATAGTTTTAGATTTAAGATATATTATGTTTATCATACATTTTCTGCAATTCATCGAATTCAAACTCTTTACCTAAGTATAAAATATCAGAATTTTTTATTGCATTAAAAGCAAAATGTAATGACTATTTATTGTCAAAATATTATAACTGTGTTGCATTTTGTTTTAAGAAATTAGATCATTGTAATTTTGGTGGTTACAAACTATGTTGAGAAACTAATAACATTCCTATTTATCTTATTGACAAATAAGAAGAAAACTATTTAAAATTAACTTTATTTTAATATTTTTAAATATATTTTGCAGGATTGGATAATAGCGCCAGATGGTTATGGTGCATTTTATTGCACCGGTGAGTGTAATTTCCCACTCAATGCTCATATGAATGCGACTAACCATGCAATTGTTCAGACATTGGTGCATTTGATGAGTCCTATACAGGTCCCTAAACCATGTTGTGCACCAACAAAAATGGCTCAACAAGCAGTACTATTTTTTTTGGAAGATAATAACGTTATATTAAAGAAGTATAAGAACATGATAGTTAAAAGTTGTGGGTGCCATTAAAAATTACCCATTTGATTTAAAACAAAAGGTCTATCTGATATTGACAATTATTTATAGGAAACTTTTTTTACTCCGTTGTCTTAAGATTATCGTTAACTATTGTGTAATTTAACACAACCAACTATTGACACAGATAAGAAAATAAGTAAACAATTTCTATATTAAAATCTTTAGGGTATAGTAATATTTTATTAACAGTAAAAGTTTATATTTTAAATTGATCATATTTAAATTAACAATATTTTTTATAATACTATAATCACTTAGAACTAATTCACTAATTATAGAATTAGATAGTGTTAAACACGAATTAGAATTCTTATAAAAATATTTTTTTGTTATCGATTTAAATTACAAAGATAAACACAATACTTTTTTTTTATTTTAATTAGTTTGCGTTAAGTAAATATAATAACTATTTTGAAATCTCTTATTTTAGGAAAAATACAGTAAACTGCCTAACTTTTCTTGTTGAAAAATAATTTGTTATGTTTATAATTCCTCGTAGCAAAAGGTAACTGATTGTTTTTTAGTTTACATCACTAGTGCAATTGCAGGAGGGTGCTTACTGGTGTTTAGCAATAGCAAAATGTATCGACAATAATAAACTATTATCTTTAAAACATATATATAAAATTTACTGTTACCTAAATAAAATTTAATTTTTATCATATTATAAATTATGTTTTGAATGATCACAAAATAATTTAAATATAATTACATAATGACTTAATACTAAACACACATATAATATATAAATAGGTATATAATCTTATATTGTTATTGCTGTACAAGTTAATTTAAAATTAATACATTTTATGAGGAGTGGAGAGGTCCTTTTCCAAAGCTTATATTCATTTATTTTAGAACAGTAATTTTTTAATATACTGTATTGGTTAGCACATTTTATAAATATGGAATTCAGTTAAAATCTATGGAAAAAATTCACCTTTCAAACAATACTTAATGTATAACCTTGTCAAATTGTATAACTTTTTTCCAATTTTTATTTATAAATTAAATAACATTCCAAATTATACATTTAATGTGTAAATATACAATAAATTAAGTATACTGAATATTTTAAATGAGATTATTATTAATTTAATCAGCTTAATATGATTGAAAACTTTATTTACATTTCTAATAATATTTATTAATTTTGATAAATGGTTGTTTTTTATTTTAATGTATGGCTCTTTAATTTAGCATGTTAAGTTTAAAAAAAACTGTTACAAAATTAGTATTGCTCAAACTTGTTTTATCTTTATAATATGTGCCTTATTGAACATTTATTTTGTGTAACTATCGATAAATATATGTATTGTGGTGACACATATATAATACTACAGTTATTAATAAAATAAATAGTATAACAATTTTAGGAAACTCAATGAAAAGTAGGCATAGCTATAATCTTTTATAAAAGTTAAATATTTGATTAAAAATTATCACCAAAGTTCATTATGTACATAATGGTGAAATATCAGATATTTATAGAGGTTAAGACTTTATACATCGGTTTTATATACCAATATTTTAACTTATATTGTATAAAAATTGACAGAATCCATGTAATTCAATTTTTTAGACTATTTTATACACTTTGTAAACATTATTGAATAGTTTATGTTTATAGTATCATTTACATTATATACTACATGCTACAAGATATTAGATGTTAATATTATATACGTCCACTGTCCACTGTTCCTATACTTATATTATATGTTCACCTATTTAGAAAATTTACATTAAATATTTTATAGTAATTAAAAATTATGATAATGATTTATAATATAATTATAATATAAGAGTTTTCAACAAATAATATTTATACATTATATTAAGGCAAAAAAAAAAATGTACAATTCGTCCTAGAGACTCATGACTTTTATAACGACAATTTTTTTGAAATAAATATATTGTGATCATACAATTAGCTTTTGTATTGAATACAATTATTTACAACTAACCTAATTTATGATGAAAAAATTATACTGGAGTGTTTCCAGCTTCTATCTTCAATTATTATTTTGAAAAAAATCTCTTACTATAAAGAGAAAGGCAGCGCTCTATATTTATCTTTTTCTCTCAAACGCATGCGCAATGTAGAAAATGTTGATTCAATAGAACCAATATTGTTTTGTTAGCTTTAATATTTATTTATTGATTTATTTTGAATTTTATACAATGAATACTGGCCCAAACAGAAAATTTGTGTGAGGGCCCAGCAGTACTTACAGTATTATTAATTAAATATATATTACATAGGATGTCCCATAAAGTGCGCAAATTTTAAATCCGTCGCAAATTTTCTAATATTTTGTTGGCAGCTCTGTTCTCATGATTTCTTATCGACAACAACTAATTAAATCGAAGTAATTATTACTAGTTATCACGATTTAAGATATATATATATCTTAGTTCGTGCTCTGGGGGTGGACACGTCTTTTGGGAGTCGGGTCGATAATAGAGAATCAGTCGGCCATGACATCTGCGGTACACAGTGTGCATATTGCATGGCAAAATAAAGAATTTTAGATTCAGAGCGAAGCGATGAATGTATTGATTTTACAATGTGTTTAAAGTTAAAATCTTGACAAAATACTTGCAAATTATTTTGAGTTGAGAATTCATAAAAATTTTTTTTTTAAATCTTAGATTTGAAAATGTAATACAAGATTCCTCATAAATTTGTCTACCAAACAAAAAAAAAATCTCTACAAGAAAGCCAAATTAAATTTTTATGAGCGTTTGAAATTTATATTTTTACAACATTTGATATTCACTCGATTTTTCATGTAACGATTTTCTTATTTTGTTGTAATTAAAAAACGTATAACTGTAGACACTTGAAAATTTCACTGAATGTTTATACTAGCATTTTCTATACACGATAAAATGTATAAAATAATTTGATTCTTTTTGAGCTGTTCACGGACATTGTCAGTTTTCAATTTTTTTAGTTTTTTTTTCTGTAAATATCAATTAAATTGTATTTATTGGGTAAAAAAACGTGAAAATTTAATATAAGGCTCCTGATATATCGTTCTAATAGCAGTTGAAAAATATTAAAAATACATAGGCACAATTTTTTTTTATAAGCATTTAAAGTTCAAATTTTGACAAAATTTATCAAATTTAAAATTTAATAATTGTTTTGTAGTTATAAATTTATAAAATGTTTAACTTTTATAGCTAAGGATTGAAAATTGAAAACAAAGTTTCACGTAAATAAATTATAATAAATAAATAACTTTATTCACAATAATATCATCAAATATACTTGGTAATATCATAGGCTGACTGACCGTTTTCGCTCAGAATCGTTTTTCTTATTCAATGATATTATATCATTGAATTCAAATTTAACACCATCCATTACAGAGACCCACTTGTAACCTACTGTACAGCAGAGCGACATCCACTTACCCACTTTTTTACGTTTGTTCACACTGAGTATAGTAATGATAAGGACCAAATTTTTACTTTATCGTGATTACAACTTTTATGTTTATGTTTATTGATTTGTCTGTCCGTGCCGTTTATAACGTTGACTCGTGACTCCTTTGCATTTAACGCTGTTTTTGTAGTTTGAATTTGTTTGTTTGATCGAAATTTTATATTTTTCAATCCAACTGTTTTATTCTGTGCTATCATCATGGTGAATTTATGCATGGTGAAAGAATGCAATAATTCTAGTAAGTTTACCATGAAGAAGTGCAAAATGTTTAAGATACCTAAAGATGAATTACAGTAAGTTTAATCTAGCCTGTCACTATTGTTTTTAAATTATAATATATAATGTATATATATCTAATTATAATTTTAAAAATTTAGTCGTAAGAAATGGCTGATAAATTGCAGTCGTCAAGATTTATTGGAAAAATCATCAAAGCACCATCGGGTGTGTTCAGACCATTTCGAGGACAAAATGTACTCAAACCCTGATAGAACAGTTGTATTGCCTACTGCTGTTCCTACTGATTTCTGTAATTATAATTTTACATATTACATATTTTATACTTTACTGATTATTATTTATTTGTATAGCAATGATCTTTAAAGAACATACTTGCAGTACTTCATGTGTGAATACTAGTACATCAGATCCATTAATGTTTAATAATTCAGTTTCCACGAGTACTCCAACAAAACAAAAGGAGTCAATTTCTATTTCTTGTAAGTTTTTGTCATTATGTAAATATTATTACCTACTTTATTAGTATTATATAATATGATATATTTTTACTGTTGTAGAAATTTAGGTAGATAAATTATTGGAACACACATATTTATATACTATCCAGAGTGACAATGATTATACATACAATGACCATTCACTTTTGTATATATTAGACAGTTATTTAAAAACGTTTGAATATAGGTAGTATAGTAAAAATAATTTGAGCATTGTAATGAAACACCGGTGTCGTGAAGACGTTAATATCATAATATGGTCATTAAATCATTAAAGACGGATGCTTAATAGATAAGTGTACCGTTGTACCTTAAATTAGGTTAAACATGGTCTGAAATAACGAAGTATAATAAAATTAAAAACAAAATAAATTAACTTAACTTACTCCTTAAAATGAAAAATTAATTCGTTAATTTCACGTTAATTAAAAAAGAAATTTAGTAAGTTAACACTTTAGGTAATGAAAAGTCAAAAATAACTAGTTAAGTTAAAAAATTAAAATTAAATTAACTTTAACTTTTTAACTCGTTAATGCCCAGCCTTGATATAAATTGATAATATTGTTACCGGTGTTGTTCAGTTGTATTATAAGATGGATATAATTCTATATTATTATTAATCAAAATAAAATAGAAATAATTTACTGAGTTTAAACTTCAAATGGTTTATTTAATTTGCATATTTAGTATTTATATTTTGTTTTATTTAGGTTCACTATCTCCAAGTTCATCATACTCTGCTGATTGTTCGATCTCCTCATCTACTCAAACTACTCAAATTACTCAAATTCTCTCATTACATACCCCCCAAAAAAAAGTCTAGAGCTGAACTTCGAGAAATTAATAATAAATACGAACAATTTGAACAGAAAATGAATGGGTTAAGTGAAGAAGTAGCTATGAAAAATATTGCAAATGCAATAGATGTGACTTCAGTTGAATTGTTTAACATAGTAGTTGAAGCACATTTACCTCCTAACCTGTGCATGGTTATAAAACAGTATGTTGAAATGGGTAAGAGAAAACTTCAGGGCTACCGTTATTCAAGTCAAATCAAGCAGTTGGCACTAACTATATATTTTTTTGGTCCGTGTGTATACACATTTTTAAAATCATTTTTACATTTGCTCAGTCCAAGAACATTACGCAGAGTCACAGAGAGGATTAATATAGTGCCAAGATTAAATGACATCATATTCGAAACTATGCAATTGAAGATAAGTAATTTAAAAGATGATGCAAATGATTGTGTTTTATGTTGAGAAATATAAATTATGATTGGAAGCAACCTATTGCATATTTTTTTATTAACAATAGCTGTACTGGAATTCATCTTCAAAATATCATATTTGCCGTAATCACTCGTATCCAAAAGACATCACTTAAAATTAGAGTATTAACAAGCAACCAAGGATTAAATTTTACTAGTTTTTCCAAAACAATGAATGTGCCATGTAAACGACCATTCTTTTATGCTAATGGCCAAAAAATATTTGATGTATTTGATGTACCACATCTACTAAATTCAACAAGAAATAATTTTTTTCAAGTATAGTTTAACTTTTTTAAATGGTACTACAGACAAAAAATATCTTGTTGACTTTTATAAATCGGACCAAGGCTTGAATCGGCTTGCACCCAAGTTATCTGATACTCACATCAATCCGGGACTATTTCAGAAAATAAAGGTGAAATATGCAGCTCAAGTTTTTAGCAACACAGCAGCAGCTATGCAATGCTGGTTTATTGCCTTACAGAAACTACTATAAGATTTATCGAGCATATGGACAAATTGTTTGACTTATTAAATTCAAAAAAGAAATCTGGTAGTAAAGATTTTAATCGACCATTTAAGAACACCGCTAAGCAGAGGGAACATTTACTTCATATGCTTGAAGTATTTAAAAACATGAAAGTTTTGGATACCAAGAAAGTCGATGGAGAAACTGTAATAATTGATGTTACTAAGCGAATGAAATTTTTGAATGGTTGGACGATAACAATTAGTTCATTATTAATGCTGTGGGATGACATAACCAAAACACCAAATTTTGTATTATGCACTTATAGATTTAATCAGGATATCATTGAAAATCTGTTTGAAACATTTCAAAATCAAAACGGCAATAATGTAAATCCCACACCTATACAGTTTCTATGGGTTTTTAAAAAAATATTTTTTGTCAATTATTTCAAACACTCTGAAGGATCAAATTGCTTAGAAGACATGAGTGAAATTTTAACAACTATTGGGCATATTTCACCACTGTTGAGCAATTCATGTGTGCTATTTCCAGACAAATCTTCATTTAATTTTTGTAATTTAAAAATAGGTACCACAGATTACCGTGAATTAAACTTTCCTGCCCAAAATGCCCTTACGTATGTATGTGGCTACTTAATAAAAAAATGTATTGAAAAACATAGCTGTGATATATTCCTAAATTATACTAAGCACCAACAGCAATTGGACCAATCATTTTTGTTTACATATTTTAAATCCTATAAAACTGCACATCATTCTAACTATGGAAATTTAAATGGTCCTCCAGATAATTTTTTTAATTATATTAATCAATTAGACAAAATTTTTATAATAAATTTTCCTATCTTGGCAGTAAAAGAAAATGTTGGCAGAAAGCTAAAAAATTTAATTGACAATGTTCCATTTGAACATCCATGCAATAACTTTAACCTAGAATTTCTTAAAAATCTATATATTCGCCTAAGGATATATTATTCAATAAATAAAATAAATAAAGATATGTCATTAACAGAAAGAAAGCATAGAAAGTTAGATATTCTTTCTCACCTATAAAATGTTATATGTATTATAATTGTTATTATGTATTATTAGTATTGTTTATTTATTTATAGATTTTGTTTATCGTGAATTATTTGCATATATTATTTGTTATGTCTGTATGACTTAATATATATTTCTATCACACAATACAACTTACTGTTCCTACTTGTTAGCAATTCTCCAATTATTATATTAAAAAAAAATGGTTGGAAGTATTGTTATATTTTGTGTAGGAAGACTATAACCACAGGAATTGCAAACAGTTGTAGTGAAATACATCAAAAAGCAAGGTTGGGCAAGTTAATGATTTTTTTTTACCCTGTTAAGTTAAGTTAATATGCACCAATAACAAAAAGTTGAAAGATTATTTAACTATAAGTTAACTTGGTTAAATTAAAAGTTAATACACACTTTTTATTAAGTTAAAAAAAAGTTAATTTTTTTATATAACGCTAGTATTGTTATATTCTGTGACGCTAGCGTACTTAATTTTTTTCCAACCCAAAACTAAATTATAGACTATAGAGTTTAAACTTTATACAGTATTTCCATATAAGTTAAATTCCAATGATATCACGGTAAATATTTTTTGACATGAATACAAAATAGACTGAAATAGTGAAATATAATAAAATTAAAAACAAAATAAATAAACTTAACTTCTTAAAATAAAAAATGAATTTCACGTTATTTAAAAAAGAAATTTAGTAAGTTAATGAAAAGCCAAAAGTAACTAGTTAAATTAAAAAGTTAAAATAAAATTAACTTTAACTTTTTAACTCGTTTATGCGCAGCCTTGCCAAAAAGTACCAAATAATACTAACTGTTTATTCAAAATTAAATTTGAATGTGTCAAAATATTCTGATTCGTAATAAGAACATAGGCGCAAATAGGGGGGGCTTTAGGGGCTAAGCCCCCCAAACATTTCCTACATTTTGTTTTAAGCTTATTCAATATTATAAAAGTAAGGCTTAACCCCCCCCCCCCCCAAGTTCCAAACGCTATTTGCGTCTATGAATAAGAAATTAAAAATGAATGTTCATTAATAAGTGGAATAAGTGGAAAACTTAAAAATTAATTAACAATAGAAATAGTAAATACATTCATCGCTCAGAATCTAAAATATCATTTTGGAAATAATGAGTTCATCGATAAATGAATATCAAGATTCTATCAGTGGTAATAGTAGATACCATTGTCTTGGAAGATAAGATTGGACAACTTCCCTAACCGTCGGACAACCCTCCCGCCGATTACAAAATTTCCGCTTAATGAGGCAAAAATATTTCCTAAGTTGCCGCAAAAGCGCTGCCGGTTAGACTTATTTTGAGGTTAAGAACAATATTTAAATGGCATTCGGGGTTATTTTAAGAACTATATTATTATATTAATTTCTCCGACCATATAAACTATTTGGTTTAAAAAATACTAACTAGTTTATATGGTCGAAGGTTATTTTAAACTTGTAGAATACTATAATGCCATAACCTCAAAAAAAGTCTGCAGGGCAGCACTCAATTGTATAGCGGCCAAATTTTGAAATGGATTTGCCTCGTTGAGCGGAATGCTGATAATGTATAGTTGTCCGACTTTATCTTCTAAGGCCGTGGTAGATACTGAGACTCCGGCCCACGAGAGTCCATACGTAAGCCGCGCATCGATACTAACGTATGCGACGTCTTCAAGCCGAATTTTCTCCCACTACTCGGCAACGTGAATACAGTGGCTCATAAAAATACAGCTAATTAATTGCTATTTGAGGATGTTATATAACTCTTCATATTAAATAAAAAAATACGTTATAAACTTATAACGTAAACGACACAAAAGACCAGTTATAAAAACGAATTAGTCGAATTTCGTAAACTTGTTTAATGCTGTCGGCGATCCTTGCCGGCCGGCTTCCGATTGGTATGATTCGGCGTATGGAAGAGTTGCATACATAGACGTATTAATAAATTTTATGTCTATGGTTGCGTAGCACTGGATGCGTTTTTACGTATCGACTCTTGTGGGCCGTAGTATAGAAATAACATAGGGTAGAACAGAGCTGCCAACAAAATATTTAAAAAGGCGGCAGATTTAAAAGTTGCGCACGTTATGGGACAGCCTATATTATATATTTAATTATAATTAAGTACACGCTAAGACATTATAACAAAAAAGGTACAAAAGTTTGAATGATAAGTAGTAATTAATAGTTATTAAGAAAGTACACGATATTGGAATGAATTGACCTATAACCACACTTAAAGGTAAGAATATTATCAGTGGCACCTTATAGGGTTTTAATGATATTATCATATTTTAATAAGTAGGTAACAAATATGAAATAAATTACTACTTGAAAATGCTCATAACAAGCTTTAAAATTAAAACATAAATAAAAGCCTATAAGGTGACCTTCATAATGTTAGTTTGAGAATCGTTCATTTCACTCACACTAATAGCAAAGCTAATAACACAAGATTGGTTATGCTAAATGCAAATTTTTTATGTTGCACTCGGGTCAAAGAGAAAAAAAAATTATGTTGTAAGTAAATATTTATTATGTAATTTGTAACTATAAAAATAACATAAGATTTAATTTCATTCATGGCTGTGTTAGCTGATAAATTAACGTGCCATCGTCATTAAACATATTATACTATATTATTACAAATTATAATCAATACTAATATAATGCATACATCTTTAAACTAATAGTCAGCGCTTCAAAAGAAAGGTCAGGAGTACAATATAGAGTAAAAAAGAAAAGAGAACGTGGGAAAAATACAGTATTAGTTTCATAGGTCTATGATCAATACTTTATGTTCTTTCTCTTTTTTCTCTTATATGATTCCCGTGCATTGGAAAGGACGGAGTGGAATTCGCTGTCCATAAGTTTATAGGTATATGATATAATATTATGTTTTCTCTTCAGAGTTTAAATTGCAGACCAATTTATTAGGATATTTAACAAAATAAATTCTGCTAATATTATGTATAAAAATGTGATATATTCATTTTTTTGTTGGAGCCTGTTTTGGCACTGGTAAAAATCCTGGTTTCTTAGTAGGACGTAATTTAGCACTCAATTTAATTGCAGCGCTACGTATTTTTGCCATTTTTGAAGTGGACGTTTCTTTGAAACTATTCTTTCTGTAAGAACAAAATAACAGTTTATCAATTACATTAAAATTGATAATTATTATTTTAAGCATGGTCCAGACTTATGATACATGGTTCTTAAAATGTCTCACTATTTCAGTTTAGTTACCGCTTATGAGGGGAAATCAGAAAAATATTATGTTGCTAACTTATTCTCCTAGGTCTCAACATGAATTTCAATACACAAATTTGAGAAACAATTTTAGTTTGAATGATTTTGAATTTTTATAAATAATAAATATTATGCCATAAATGTGTAATAGTATAAATTAACTATGTGCACTTTATATTATGTATATACATAATATATTTAATATTATATTAACTGTATTATTGCCCCTCCCCTTCACTACAGGCAAAAAGGTATTTAATAAATAAATAGATTTTAGTTGTAAAAAGAAAATTGGTAAGTCCAGATATTGGAGGATATAATACATTATATGCTGTATACAAAATAAATTATATTTAACATACCTAACTTTCGACACACTGTTAATGATACTTTTAATTAAAATTAGTGTATACAACACAAAACTGTAATTTACTTTTTTCCTTTACTCCTTTTAAAACGTTTGGTTCTCTTATTAGTTGAAGAAGTTGTTTTTCGTTTTCTTCCACTTAAATTTTCAGTTTCCATCATTCTGTTGACCATATTTTCATAATATGGAGAATCAACGTTAATTCCTTGACAATATCCATTATTGCTATAACTGCCTTGATTCACTTCAGTAGTTATAATTGCTATTGTATCAAACATAGATTTTATTGACTTTTTATTTTTAAAAACACTAATAGTAGGCAATGATATTCTTATTCATAGTAAAATATGTTTGGAAATATAATTATCAAAAAAGCGTAAATTCCTTTCTTAAATCATTTGTAACTATATAAATAATAACTAACAAACTATACCTGACTTTTCTGCAGCTGCTTGTTGTGTGATTTCTAATAGGGGTTGACCAAATTTTTCAAAATTAGATTTTGTAACGCCGTCAATTTTTAACATGTCTTCTTCATCAATGGGCATCAATTGTGACATTGAACGAATTGCCTAAAATAGTAATGTATTTAATAGTTTAATATTATTAAATACTTACATAGTTCTCTTTCCCTTTTATAATATTGAGTCAGACTATATTATTTCATTTTAGTCCATATTTAAAAAAAAGATATTTATTTCAAACTTACTTGAATAGTCATAACGGCATTTGTACTAATATTCAAAGATTCAGCTAAACCACGGCATACTTCCATTAGATTTGTATAGCATTTTTCCTTTATTTCTTCAAGAATTGGATTTACAGTACTATCTTTACTACTAATAATATTACTATCGATGAAATTTGTTTTTGGACTTAATGCAAGAGATAACTATCAACATAAATGTAGTTTTAAAATATCTATTTAATCATAGTTTATATTTATTTTCTACTTTATTATTACTTTAATGAATCCAGTTAAAAGCTTTTCAGCTTCAGGGCCTATTCGAATGTACGCATTCATAATATCTGATTTAAATGCAACCATTTCTTCTCTCAAATAACCTTCAAGTATTAATTTGTGTATTAATCGTTCTATATCATCTCTATCCCAGTGTAAGGCTTTGCCAAATATATTAGAATTTTCATGACCTATATGGTGATAATTGTTTTCTTCTATTTTTAAATAACTCTAAGAATTTAATTATAAGCCAAATAGTTAAATAACAATCAATTTTACCATGTAATACCACTTTTTGAGTTTTTTTTCCTTTGAAAATATCTACAAAATGGGTGAATGTAAAATTATTGCCTGAACCGCAGATTTCTTGAACGGCCATTATTAGGTTAATGCTTTCTTCCGTAACATCAACTATTTTTATAGAATGCTGAAATAAAAAACAGATTTTGAATATAACTTAACCAAAATTTAGAATTCATCAAACCAGGATTAACTATTGGTTTCTTTTCACTTAATAGATTCAATTATATTTCATAATGTACCTTTATTCGGCAATTATCACAAGTAGTCTTCTCATTAGCAATGCATTGGGCTTTATCAAATTGTTCATCAAAATAGTTGAGTTGCATGGCACGACGGCAATCCATTTTGTTTTCACAGTAGGATACAATTCTACAGAGATTATGAAAACGTACCTTTTTTGTTTCATAAGTTGCCCCACCTCCAACTAAAAACAAAAATTAAATCATTAATAAAGTAACTCATTAAACAATATTTATTTTGCTATCAAATATGTTTTCTTAGATAATTTAATGCTAAGTATAATAGAGTACAATTTAGTCTGTCATTCGTTATATAAATATGTAATATATTATATGTCAATCATTCACATATTCGTTTATCCAGACCACCCTTGACATTAATAAAATTAGTCTAGATGATTGGAGTTCCACTGTATATTATTTTTAAACACAAAAACCTGAATAGTGCATATTTTTTTAAAGGATTGATTGTGTTAGTTGATAAAGATATATTTTATATAAATAACCATTAAGATAAATTATTTTATTTGTTGATAATGATATATTTTATATATTTAACCATCATATAATATAATATGTTATATGCCAAAATGTGCTGGAATATAATCAACTATCTAATATCTATATGAAATAAGATATTTTAAAACTAATATTTAAATTTATTCATACTTTCAATGAGTTTTTTGATACGATGCATATCTGAATAGTTGTAGTATATCAAACAGTATGCAACATCACCATCTCGTCCAGCTCTACCAGATTCTTGATAAAAACCCTCAATAGATTGTGGTAGTGAATAATGTATAACATAACGCACATCAGGCTTGTCAATACCCATGCCAAAAGCAATAGTGGCACAAACTACCTGAAATTTATAATTTAAAACATAAAAAACTGTATAACACCCATTATTTGCAACTAGGGTATTGTATTTTAATTTACATTTGATTTATTAGAAGTCCATTGCATTTGAACATCATTTCTTTTCTTATCTGTTAGTCCAGCATGATAGCTTACAGCTTTGATTCCTTCTCTGGACATCAAAATAGCGGTATTATCACATTCTTTTTTAGTCATACAATAAATTATACCAGACTGACATGCAAATTTCGATTTTATTAGTTTGGCAATTTCCAATAATGAAGATTTACCTTTTTTAGGAATCACCTCATAAACTAAATTAGGTCGATTAAAACTGGATACAAACCTTTAAAAAAATGTATTTATATAAATGCTACATGTCGTCAAAATAAATAAATATATAATTTAAATAAAAACCATCTTGTTATAAAATTTTGTATATATAGAGAAATCTATTACATGTTTCACACATGAGAATAATATAATTTTTAATTTAGTCATATTTCAAAAAATATTTAGTTTCTTAATGGTTAATTACAACAAATATAAAAATAGTGTTACCTACAAACAAGCACAGATGGACTAGTATGACTCCAGAAGACTTGTAGCGGACAGTGTTTATTATTTTTAATTTTATAATAATCATTTAAAGTTTTTATGGGAACATGAAAATGATCCAAAAATTATGATTTAGTTATTAGTTTTTTATTATTCTGATAGAAGTTGATATAATATTATATATACAATTATGTAAAAATTATTAATTTATGCAATCATCAAACAGATTAATAAAAAGGGCCATATTTTTCTATTATTGTATATAATTAGTTGGACATATATTATTAAATAATATTCCTTAAAGAACTTAACCTATGCATAGATATTTCAATATTTTATCATCAGGTGCCTAATAGTACAATAATTATACCATAAGAACAAATTAATAAAATTCCATCTGTCTTGACAACAGCTGACATAAGTGAACTTGTCTTACTAAACTGAATATTCAGAAAATACTGAAATAATTCACAAAATCAAATTACATGTGAAAACATAAAAATAGAAATACAATAAAAAAATAATAATGGCTAGATTCTGATTTTTGAAACATATTTGTCAGAAATTAAATAAATGTAATACCATTTTGTTTCTTCAATATTAAGCTGATGAAGAACATCTTTGCGAACACGTTGAGTTGCTGTAGCTGTTAGTGCCATTATTGGAACATTTTGGTAATTTTGTTTAAATACGCCTAATCGTTTGTAGTCTGGTCTAATTAACATAAAATTTAAATTTAACATGAATTAATATTTTGTGTATAGTAAATTTACTTTTAACACCAGAAATAAATAAATACCAACCGAAAATCATGACCCCATTGGGACACACAGTGAGCTTCATCAATAACTATCCGAGCTAGTAAATTCCTACAATGCAAATTGTTTAAAACTTGTATTAATTTATTACTTGCTGCAACTTTTTCTGGCGTAACATACAACAATTTCAATCCTTAAACATAAGCATATGTTTTGTTTAAAATATAACAATGAATGCAGGTTTATACCAAAAACCTCTGATATCAAAATTAATATCCTTCAATAATTATAAATTTATAAATCGTATTATATTTTTCTATATTATGTTGTATTACAAATTTACAATACTCAAATTATAAATTATTAAAAATAAATATAAATATCACTGTATTCACATTTATATCATTTATATTATCATTCAAATATTTAATATTTACATACCTGGATCAGCCCCCCAAAGTTCAGAATAAATTGTATTTTCTTCGTCAGGAGTAATACTACTTAATAAGTGAGCAGCTGATATCTGTAGAAAAAAATTATTCAAAAAAAAAGTTAAATATTGCAAATTAATATGCTTAATATCTATAATGTTCCTAGATTTCATTTAGTATACCCATTTATTTCAGAGTAAAATTTCTAAAATATAATTTACAAAATGAATACTCACATCTAGAGATTTTAATTTTTGAGTCTGGTCAATAATCAATGATTTTAATGGTGATATCACAACAGTTATACCTTTTGATATAACTGCAGGCAGTTGGTAGCATAATGATTTTCCACCACCAGTTGGCATTAAAATGAAACAATCATGCCCAAGCAAAGCAGCATTAATTGCTTCAAATTGGTTTGGGCGAAAATGTCGAAGTCCAAAAGTTTTTTTAAATACTGCTAAAAGTTCCCAAGAAAAATTATAGTCAGTTTTGGTGAACTCAGTCATGGACAAGTTTGTACTTGAATTTTGATCTTTATTATAACTGGTATTTATATGATCTGTTTGAATCGGTCGATTTGTACAAATATTTGGTACTGAAATAAAAAAATGAATTTTTTTTAAGGTGCTCATTTAAAAATATAAAGAAAATTTTACAGTTAAATTAAACATACTTTTATTCATTGTTTGAGTACTAGAAGTAGATTTCTGACAGTACAAATTTAAACTTACATCAGGCTTGTAATCATTTTCTTCTACATTATTTTTTAAAGATGTCAAAGTACATGGTATGTTTTTGACTTTATTTTGAGTCAGTAATAATTTACTTTGAGAATTTTCGTTCAAATTTTTTGAAAAACATAATTTCTCATCTTTTAATATGTTTTCTGAGATTTTATTTACATGATTTTCATCATTATCAGATGCAACAAAAATATTGTCAAATACAGAAGAGCTCTCAACTTTTGTCATTTTTTGTTGACTTTTCAATTGTGCTTTAGCAAATTTTAATTTATTTTTAATTTTTTGCAGAACTTTTTGAAGGTGGGGCAAAGATGAAGGATCTCGAAGACCGGGTATATTAATAGCTAGCTTTTCTGGTATATTAACAAACATGTTAAATACTTTTTGCAACATTTCATACTCTATTTTTTCTAAGCTTTTTATATGCGCTTCTAGTTTTGCAACACTCTGAAACAAATTATCCATAATTTATATAAATATTTATCACACAAAAATATTACAGCTGAATTCAAATGATTGAAATCTTAAGAAGAATACAAATAAATTATACTTATGTATTTTTGTAGTTATATTACATAAACACAACTTATTATAAACACTTTGTGATACAGAAAAAAATTAGTTATGAAGTTTTTTGAATTATTGAGACTCGACTGTATAAGTATATTAAATAGACTTTGAAATTCTTACGCCAATAGATGTAACATTGAGTTCATTAATATTTTCATCAGTAAACAAAATATCCTTTGATAAATTTGGATCTATAAAAAGGTTTACAGAACATTTAGTAATTTATAGGTACATATTACACAAATATACAGCAAGATTTTTTTATGAAAGAATACTCATTATTTCAAAAACTATAATGTTATTAAAAATATTTGTCTTACATATTTAAATCGTTACAAAAAAAATTACAATTTTAGTTCCCTAAAACTCCATTTTAATCCAAGATCATTCAGATGAAATATTTAGGGCCCGTATCACAATCGTTAAACTAAGGTTAAACCACCGAATTTGACTGGTAAAATCAGTGGGTTAAGCATAACCGAGGTTTAAACTATGATTGTAAAACAGGCCCTTAGTTGTATCTCTTAACTCAATACTATATATTTATAATGTAAAAACCATACCACTAACCACAATGATTCTTTTCAGTACTTAGACAATTATTATATGGAATATCATTTTTTTCTAATATAGACGTCACTTTGTTGGATGGACTATTTTTATTCATTTTGGTAGTACATCTAAATGTCTCATTATCTATATTTTCTTTCTAAAAAAAATAAAATTAATTACAAATTTAATTAGACTAATATTTTACTGGACATTTTCATCTAATATATATTATTTCTGATAGTACAACTATTTATCATTCATTGTACATCAAATATATAAGATGCATTTTCATATACCTAACATTTGATTAAATTTTAAATCCAAATACCTATTTTTATGTTATGAAAAGTTTATTTATTGAAAATCAAATGATTAATTGGTGCATTTAATGAATATTATAAAATATTTGTTAGGTAGGTATAAACAATAGATTGAGTAATACAACTTTTTTTCATATAGCAATTAATTATTCTAAACAATTAACAATTGAACAGGTACTCACTTTTTTTTGATTTTGATATTCTGGCATTCTTATAGTAGGCTGGTTTAAGCTTTTTTCTTCTATACTAATTGATTCTGTTTTTTGGGGTGCTAAAATAGTATAATAGAATTTTCATACATTTACTGGAAATTTAATTAAAATTGTATTTTATATTTGTCCAATCTACAAATATTTAGATAAGTTGTTAATAAATAGTTTAAGAGAGAACGCTAAAACTGGAGAGGCTACCAAAAATCATTGTAGTCCGCGCATCTCCCACCATCAGGCGATCGGCCATCACGTCATCAAGCGTGGACCGTGTATGATGGTTCATGGCAGTCCACTTGGTGGAATTAAATTAGACCTTGATACAGCAGAGCACATTAATTTGGATGCACGGCTAAATAGCGTTCTCTCGGTGACTGTACTTTAAGTAGGTTATTAGGTACTTATTAGTTATTATTAGGGCTAGGATTTATATACAATAAAAAAACGTAAAATATGCATTTTATTTACCAAAATGTGCAAGAACAAATTTTTAAATATTTTACCAATAGTTTGGAAACTAAATTTTTCAAATTCTTCACACATTAGTAGATACGGCATAGAATAATTTTCTTTGTGGAAAAAACCAACTATGACAGTACAAATATATTGATGGTCATGGTCCACTGTCTCATCTACTGAAACATCTGGAACCCAAATTGGCCCATCACCAATTTCCGAACGAATACAAGATAAACAGTATTTTCATTAACTGAAGAAACATAACTTTACCAAATTTTATAATTTTTGACTGGGAAACATTGGACAACAACGCAGGAACACATTTTCCAGTATATTTTTTTAAAATATTCTTAAATGATGGATGATTTAACGTCCATAAAGGTATATCAATATATCAGGTTCTAAGACTCTAATATTGCTTGGCATAAATTTAGAGAAAAACTGTACTGTTTATTTTGGTTTTCTCATGTATTTTTTATATATGAGTATATGACTGTTTAGATTTAGCTTTTAAATAAATATTTTTTGTATGCTTCCTTGTATTTAATTGCTTTACTACCTTAAAAGGTAATTCTATTGGTCATCCAATCAAGATAAGATTAAATAGGTAGTATACTTACGAAAATTTGACCAATAACCCAATAATTATAGACGTTTATTAAATAAATACCATTTAAATTAACTATTATATTATGATAATTTAAAAATCATAATTAACCAAATTCTCAAAAATCTAAAAAATATGCAAAAAAAAATGTTTTATTTACTCGAGTATAAGCCAAATTGTTAACATATCTTACAACCAATCAATTTGAACTTCAGGAAAAAAACATACAAATGCATATAAATCTTAGCCTCCTAGTTATTATACACAGAGTTGTTCGGTTATCATACTTACACTTTTTAATCAATGAAGTTTGAAGTTGTTCATAAGTCATATATTCAGGTGTAATTGAATCATCAACATAACCTTTAAATGCACTGAAATAAAATAAAAAATACATCGATTAAAATATAGTTCATATGTATGGCTTACAATATCCAACTTAAAATCT
This sequence comes from Sitobion miscanthi, assembly GCA_008086715.1. Taxonomy (NCBI): domain Eukaryota; kingdom Metazoa; phylum Arthropoda; class Insecta; order Hemiptera; family Aphididae; genus Sitobion; species Sitobion miscanthi. The sequence continues at coordinate 8,025,834 of CM017801.1, read as the reverse complement.
ATATGATCTTAAGATAAGTGTAACATGTCATATTATTAGGAATTTAGGAACTAGCTAAATTGGATACCTACATTTTATTTTTACGTCTTTATAGCAGTTAGTAGGTTTGAGTTATTGTATTTGTGTAATTTCATATAGGGACGGAAAGGGAACAGAGGAAGTTTTTTCTGGACTCAAGTCAGTGGATTGTGGGTATTGGGTTTCAACTAGGAGTCTAGGGTGGAAAAGTGGAATATAAATGAGTAGCCAAGTAGGTATGTTTACAAACTTTAACTGTTAAATTTGTTGAGTAAGTGGCATTGGCATAACGAGGGGGGGGGGTGCATGGGTCCTTAGCACCCCTAAGTCAAAATTAACACCCCCAAAAAAATCGTTAGGTGTTAGGTCCCATTCAGTCACAAAAATACCTGGAGCTTAAGCACCCCCTGATTCAAATGTCTGGTTGCGCCAATGATAAGTGAATGGATAGAATCCTAACAGGACTTATTTAGTAAAATATCTCGTGCCGCCACTGATTTTATATCTGTTGACTGCTATAGATCAATTAATAATTTTTGTATAATAGTATTATTATGGCAGCTTTAAAAGAATATGAATTTGTATGCTTCTTGTTGACAAAACTATTTTTGGACAGTAGTTATTGCTTACGTATTATGTCCTTTTTTCTTTTGTTCTTTTTGTGAAGATAATTCACAAAGCGATAATTTTGTAGAAGTATTGTCTTCGGCTTCATTTTTCTCAACAATAGAACTGAGGTGTTTTAAAACTGCACTAGGCTTTTTCATTTGGAAACTCATAATTTTAAAAATTGCTACCAATGCAATTCAAAAATAATTATACTGATATTAAAATAAAAATTAATTTATGTTTCTGTGTCTAATGTCTATACTAGATATAATATACGTTTCAAGTCTCATGCATCATTCTATAATGCTTTTAATTGTTAATATAGATTAAGTTTTCATTTTATGAGTTTTGTTTGTAACAAAATTGAATGAAATTTAAATAATAAATATAATATAATATGAAACTAAATGAACGGTGGACTTATTTGCTTATATTTGATAACAACAATTTAATGATAATATTTTAACAAAAATGATAACGACTGGCTCAACACGGACTCATGAACCAATAGAACAGTACTGAAACTAAACTGGGCTGCTACAATTGTACGACAATCCACTGCCACGATAAAATAATGGCTATTGCTCCGAATGTCAAATGCAACGAATACAATTTCAACGATTATAATACGCTGCCTTATCACCACTTACTACCGCCGACACAAGTTGCCATTATTTCGTACATTGTTTACTTTTCTATGGAATATGGATCGCACCCGCACGTCATTCTAACATTAATAATAATATTATACTTCTCAAATATCGATACAGTATTTTTTAACCACGTCCGTCCCTTGAAATAATAATCATCAATGTCACTATCCAGTACTTACTAGTCGACATTCGTTACCCGATGTAGTTATTTTGAACAACTGAATTGAATTTTGAATGATATTAATACTCTTGTTAGCTTCGATAGAATGACGTCAATAATAAAATTTTATACCTTGTCTGGTGCGCACAATGAATCGCCACCATGCTATTTATTACAAATTGACGAGTTTAAGTTCTTGTTAGACTGTGGATGGGATGAACGCTTTAGCATGGGTGTTGTGAATAAATTAAAAAGGTTGACTAAACTGTTTTTATTTTAAACCTACATTCAAATGTAAACCTCAATTTGTATAATGTACTGTCTGTTTTTAGGTATATCCATCAAATAGATGCAGTTTTATTATCGCACCCGGATCGTTTTCATCTTGGAATTTTGCCGTACCTCGTTGGCAAATGTGGTTTAAACTGCCCTGTCTATGCTACTATACCAGTTTATCAAATGGGTCAAATGTTTATGTATGATTTACATCAAGTATGGTTTTAAATTAATTACTTTAATACATTTTTTGTTGTGTATTTTGAGTACCAATGTAATTATGATTGTTTTTCTCATAGTCTTTGTGCAATGCGGAAGATTTTAATTTATTTAATTTAGATGATGTGGATGCTGCTTTTGATAAAGTCATACAAGTAAAATATAATCAAATTGTTTCATTAAAAGGTAAGAATTATAATTATAAAATAAAATTTCAATTTATGATGATCAGTCTCATGCAATATTTATTATTTATTCTTTGTATTTATCGATACCTGTTTGTACATTTGAAATGTCTTCCAATTATATTTTTTATCAGTTCAAAATTACTTTTAAAAAAATATTATGAATTGTGTATTTAGTTACCTAAATCAACTATACATTTGTACCCATCATTTAATTTAGGCAAAGGAATTGGTTTAAGAATAGTAGCATTGCCTGCTGGCCATATGGTTGGCGGTACAATTTGGAGAATATCTAAGGTTGGCGAAGAGGATATTGTTTATGCTGTAGATTTTAATCATAAAAAAGAAAGACATTTGAATGGCAGCGACTTAGAAAGGCTGGGAAGACCATCATTACTAATATTGGATTGTTTCAATGCTGCTTATTCACAACCCAGGCGTAGATCTCGTGATGAAGCTTTAATGAGTTAGTTCAATACTTAACCTATCATAATATTCACAATATTAAACTTATGTTAATTTTTCAGCTTGTATATTGACAACATTACGTGTCAAAGGCAATGTTTTGATGGCTATTGATACAGCAGGACGTGTTTTAGAATTGATGCATATGCTGGACCAACTGTGGCGTAATAAAGAATCTGGTCTTGGTGTGTACTCATTAGTATTTTTAACAAATGTCAGCTACAATACTGTAGAATTCGCCAAGTCTCAAGTAAGTTTCCACTTGGATTATTATTTATAATCTTAATCTTATTTTGATAAAATACATTTTTAGATTGAGTGGATGAGTGATAAATTAATGAAAAGTTTTGAAGGTGCAAGGAATAATCCATTTTTTTTCAAGCATGTAAAACTATGTCATAACATGAATGATTTAAGCAAAGTCTCCGAACCAAAAGTATGTTACTATATTATTTCATGTTAAATTTAACATTAAATCAAATTTAAAATAATCTATCCAACAACCAAAAAATATTAATAATATTAATATTATAGTTATTTTGTTTGTATTAAAAAGTAGTAGTTAATTACCAAATACTTCTGAAAAAAAAATTTTACGAACACTAAACTCTGAATATAAAGAAACAAATAAGACCATGCAAATGAGTAAAAATGTTATCGCACTATTTTTAAATTTTCAACACCACCAGTTTATTGACTGGTGCAAAAATTATAAAAATATTATGTGACAAGATTTTATGATAGAATGTTACTTAAATATGATGAAATTTTTTGATGTTATAAATCATCTACTAATTATTTAAAAAAATTGACATTTATTTTTTACAACCATATGCAATATACTTTATTTTAACACTAAATAATCTATTCAATAATTTTATCATAGTTTCATTTAAACAAGATTATTAATTCATTTTTTTTTATGTAAAAAAGTGACCTTTATTTTTTTGAGCCACTAGGTTTACAAAGTAATTTTTTTAACAATGGATCATATATATTTAAAACACCTACAACACCTAACCTAACCTAACCAGATACAAAAAATGATCCTAGATTATTTTTTTGATATTATTATTTAGTAGTTAAATTAAAACATTGTTATTTAATTCTTAAATATTAAGGTTGTATTAGCTAGCAACGGAGATCTTGAAAGTGGATTTTCAAGAGAAGTTTTTATTATGTGGGCTTCAAACCCCAAAAACAGTATTATTCTTACAGACAGGTAATTTTAAAGTATAATACTTATGAACAACAATGTAAATACCTTCATCGTTATTATAGAACTGCTCCTGGTACATTAGCTCGCGATTTAATTGATGAAGGTGGTGATAGAAATATTAAACTGATTGTCAAGAAACGTGTACCCTTAGATGACAATGAGTTGGAAGAATATAATATAAAACACGACGAAGAAAAAATGGAAGCCAGTAAAATGTAATTTTTTTATTCAAATTTTAAAACTAATAAATCATCACTGTATTTTCTAATATTAGTATAAAATAGTTACTGACATTAAATTGTTTGATAAAATCACAAATGTTATTAGTGACCCAGTAAGTTCTGATTCTGAAGACGAACAAGAAGTCATGAGAGGCAAATATGATTTATTAGTAGATGCTGATACATTAAGCTCCAAAAAATCTTCAAAAAAAGAATTTCCTCCTATGTTTCCTTACTATGAAGAAAAATGCAAATTTGACCCATATGGGGAAATTATAAAGTATGATTGTGTTTTTATTTTTAAAATGATTATCTATATTTATATTTAATTTTAGACAAGAAGATTTTATTAAATTTGATGTAGCACCAGGAGACAAACCAACCGTAGATGAACAAAATAAAAAAAGTGAAGAAGATGAAGAAGAAGATTTATATGATGTTCCATCAAAGTGTGTGGAGTATGAACAAAACATTTATGTGGCAGCCAAAATTGTACACATTGATTTTGAAGGTCGCTCAGACGGAGAATCAATAAAACAAATTGTACTTGCATTAAAACCTAGACGTTTGATATTAGTAAGAGGCAACCCATACAGTACTAAGGTTGTTTACAACTTTGCCAAAGTATTTATAGATGGTAAAGTTTTTACACCTAGAATTGGACAATGTTTGAACGTTACAACGGAATCTCATATATACCAAGTAAAACTAAATCTTTATTATATCTTTTTTCAACAAAAAAATTAATAATATGATGAATTTAGGTACGTTTAACAGATGCACTTCTTTCCAAAATTAATTTTAAAAAAGGACCAAATGGTGATTTAGCTTACATGAATGCCAAATTAAAATTAAATAGTCGTGATACTGTTATGGAAGTGGACAATGTTGTATCTGAAAAGAGTAAATATTTGTTTCATTTTTTAAATACACAAATTTAGGACATTTTACTATTATTATCTCTTTGTATTCGTAGTGCCAAGAATAGATGATCAAATATTTACACTTGAACCTTTAGCAGAACATGTAAGTTCTACAAACAATTATTTTTGTTCTTAAAAATAATCATTAGTGTATAATACATACATTTTATTTTTAGGAAATTCATCCTCGCAAGACTGTGTTTATTAACCGATTAAAACTATCAGATTTTAAACAAATTTTATCCAAAAATAATATACCTTGTGAGCTTTCTAAAGGTGTTTTATGGTGCTGTAATCGAACTGTATGTGTTCGTAGAGTGAGTATTATATTGTATTATGAATTAAAATATCTTCTATATTTGCTTTCTAAACATGTAAAACAATAATTTATAATTCATTATACAATGTTAATTTATCACATTTTAAGTGCATCTAAAAAATATATTTATTTAAGAAATGTTTTAACTATAATTGTAATGCACGTTAATATTTTTATCAGAAATATAAATATAACTTAAGTGATAGGAATGAAGATGATTTGAAGGCTGTTTTCACCTTTAATAATTTATTTCATATTGTATGTAAACATCAAAAGTACGCCAGACCAGTAAATTGTGTTGTTTTTAGATTCTTACAAACAGACATACCTAATTTATGTTCAATAGAACCAATTTTTTGTTGATAAATTTAAAATTAAACTGAACTGATCTGCTATTAAACTTAATGGTAAGAATATTATTGACATTATTGATATCTACATTTTAAAGTGAGTTATGAGAAGTTTAAAATTTAAATATCAATTAAATCCTATATTATTACCTTTGCGTTTGATAATAGGTCATTTCATTCTTATATTAATGATAACGACATAAAATTGGTTCTGCAGAATAAAAATTTGGTATGTTATACATTTTTAGATAGAAACACCAAGTTTGACTTCTTCTTAACAACAATTCTATTTAGAATATTGTTCTTGGAACTAGAAAATATACTTTTTGGAAAGTTGCCTTTACCTATGCTTATAAGTTTTGGTAACGATATAAATTAGTTATTTTTTCTTTAAAAATGTTTAAGTTTAATAATTATTTTAGTCATATTATTATTTATTATACCTAATGTCTCTTGAATTTTTTTTTTAATAGATTTATTGTTTGATATCCATCTAACTAAATATTTTTGTTCTTTTGTAGAATTCTTCTGGAAAGGTTTTGATGGAAGGAATAATTAGCCGTCAATACTATTACATACGTAGTTTATTATACAGCCAGTTTATTATCATTTAATATAACCATCATATAAATTTAATGCTGACAACACTATGGTTATGATAAATTATTTAAAAAAATCCAATAAATATATGATGCACATATTTATAATTATTATTCTTTCCTATTTTATTAATATTAAAACGTACTATATAATTATTTTTATAAATATCAATGCATTACATTTTTAAACGCTATGTTTATTTTATCCATAAATGTATTTTTTTTTCTAGACGGGTCTTAATTTTTTGTATAGTAGTATAACAATAAATATACACTATAATTGTACTTCATTTTTTTCATTCAATAAAACTTAAATACACTCAATAACAATGCATTATTTTTAATTATATGACCTGTTTGTCCTGAGTCATTTACACTTTCTCGTAAAATTCTTCCACCCTTTAAAATCAAAAGTAGCTGTTGAATATAAAAAACTTTATCTTATGTATTATTGTATTTATTAATATAATGTACCATATTAATTTAGTATCAAGGTCATACAACTACAGTAGAAAACACATTACTTTAAGACATGTTTATAACTGTTCATATTATATAGTTGCAATATTTGTAAAAATTATTATTTTAACAAAGCTGTATAATATATATAAATAGAAAAAAATCAATAATTATAAAAAAATCAGTATAAAGTAAATAGTCTAAACAATTGAACTACCATATAAAAATATTTTAAGAAAATTATGATTTGAGACCTAAGTAATAGTTGAATGTTTTAAGTTTCTATGGTTTATTTTGAACTACAACAAAAAAACTAAAATTGTTATTTAATACATAAACATCCAATTTTTTCAACATTTTCTTCAGATGCTTTTTAAAAATATTTGTGAAATTACACTCAATTTTTTTTATTATTTTAGTAAGCAAAACTTATATAGAACCAACCTTATATTACATTTTCAGAAATTAAAATTTTTAACTACAGAATAATATACAAATGTTTGCGATTTTGAAAAGTTTGAACTTATAACACTAATGTATTGCAATTATCATTTTTTATATTTTTAATTGGTACATTAACAACTTATCTGGAAATTTGTAGATGTTACATTTTCAAGCTTTTGCTTTGAGTTTTTGCAAACCAAAAACGAAAATTTTATCATACTTACATTAATAACAGAAAAAACCTTAAGAAAGTTGACAATTTATAATACTTATATACAGGCAATAGCACAAAAGGAGTCAATATATTTTGAAATTATTTCATGTCTGTACTCTGTTCAAGTTTCTAAAAAATGTATTCAACAGCAACCATTAACCGTCGGTCAACATCCGTTTATCACCCTCAACAAGTTAACTATCTTTATACCTGCCATTTCCATGTACTATTAGCATATTGTTACACCCCTGAGAATAAGTCGGCCGTTTACTACTTTCTTATCTTCAACATGGTGGCTATAGTAAATACTTATATGATTAATATATGAATACTCCGTAAACATTTCATGTCCATAAAATCCATATTAAACCTGCTGGTAAAGTATAATTAAACTTATTGAATAAATAAATAATTTAATTATTATTGAAAATTTAAATAGTGTTTACAATCAACGAAAATAGTAGAATGGTGTAAAAAAAAATGATTGATACCATAATATTAAAAAGTAATAGGTGATACGTTGACACAATATAGGTATTAACACTCAGTTATTTTTTTAATTTAATAGCAGCAGTTCCATATAAAATTGCACTACTTGCCCCCCTGCGGACGTCCTTGATTTCCCACCCTCTTTTGGACCATATCTATATAAGATAATTTTTAGATTCTGAGCGGAGCGAGGAAACTAGTGGTTTTACAATGGTGTTTATTTATTTATTTTTTATCCTGTACATAAAATTTCTACCAGAAGGAGTGCTTTGATTTCAACATAATATAGTACCTTATCTTTTAGCAAATTTGATCAAGATAGTACTTAAGAGGGGTCATTTCTTGATTTTCTCAATAGTTATTTAATGCCACGGAAAAACTACCAAAAAATTGCAAAAAAACCGCTTAAAATATACCTACATTATGCAAATTAAAAAAATTATGTCTTAATTTCAATTATTTACATAATATCCGTGTAAATTATTGGAGCTAAAAAGGAACGAACTATTTTTCTATTTTTCCTTGAATATTTTTACTTTATAAAAAAGAATTCGTTCCCTCCAAACACTGAGAATATTAGAATCCAGAGAATGTACTATTCAGCGCCCTCTGTAAACCCATGGAAAAAAGATAACAGGAATTTCGTGGAGCATAATTAAACACCGCTCCGTTTCTAAAGCCCGCCCGGCCAGCGATGATCCAATGGTCTTACGACTCGTCATAAGTATTAAATATGATAATAGAGCTGAAAGAAACATCAATTTTATGGAATAATAAATTTCATAAAATTCCGATGAATAATATTTAATTAAAGACACACATGTAAACAAGTCAGGAAATTTAAGTCGACTCATAATAAAATCTGTTTAAATTAAGAACGGCCCAACTCGTATCATGTAAACGTAGTAATAGACGGACCGGCTCAGCTGATGTCGATGTGATTATGTGATAAAGAATACAAATCGGAGAAGGGAAAACGATTGTAAATATTGCGATCGGCGGGCGAATCGACTTATCGCTCGCATGCCTTCCTGTATTGCCAAAGCACCGCGAGAAGCAATAAAGATTTAACCGCCAACCAGGTGAATCAGTCGTTGTTAAATACATAATAATGTGACATTACGACTTGCAGTGTTCATACTTATATGACTCGATAATAATATAATAAGTAATAACGTTGTATTATTTTATATAATATGTTTTGCTGATTCGACGAAGCTATTAGGTATGTAATTTTTTTTAACCCACTTTAATACTAAACCTAATATAATAACATAACTTAACGTACAATGGAATCGTCAATGTATAAAAATTCCGTACAATATCTGATCAGCAATCCATTTTCTACGTTGACGTATGAAGAGCAAATAGAAATAAAGGAACTAGGACCACCTACTCCAGACCTAAAAGGTCTCGTGTCGAAATCGACGAAAAGCAAGAAGGAATACACTCGTCGTTTTCATACAGATTACTACGAAAAACACACGTGGTTGTGCGGGTGCGAAGTCGAACAAGCGGTGTTTTGTTTTCCGTGTTTATGTTTTGGTAATGAAACCTCGTGGACTAATCGTGGCGTAAGACACTTGGGCCATTTATCAGCGAAAATAAAAAAACACGAAAATTCATTTGATCATTTGCAAAACGTAGTTAGCCTTAAAGTACTCGGTAATGTTAATGTTAGCGACAAAGCTGATGAACTTGATGTAATACAACGTATTGTAATACAACGCCACAACAAGCAAATCGAAAAAAACCGTTATATTCTAGAAAAATATCTCGAATGTGTACAGTTTTGTGGGAAACATAACCGCGGTTACAATGATACAATTACCTCTGAAAGTAACTACGGTGTATTCCAAGACGCTGTTGAACTATGCAAGGGTTGTGACGTAAGTCTCCGGTGCTATTTAGAAAAATCGACTAGCGTAAATTGGACTTCAAAGAAAATCTACGACGATTTAATGGACTGCATATTCCTTGTAGCCCGGCAGAAAATTTTGTCGGAAATGGAAATGGTGCAATTCGTTTCAATAATTGTTGACGGGACCACCCACGTTTCAAGCACAGTATATTTGATTATACTGTTCCGCTATGAATTAAAAGGTAAGCCCGTTGAACGTTTTTGGGGGGTTTTGAACGCCGCCAACGGACACGATGCAAGATCATTGTCACAGGCAATAATGTCCGAAGTGAACTCGATCTTGAAAGACGCTGCGTACAAAGTAGTAGCTCAATCGTACGGCGGCGCAGCGATTATGAGTAAAGTCAATGTCGGGGTTAAGGAAATGTACTCGTACGCGTACTATATACATTGCCACATGCACCAGTTGCACGTAGAAATGATCCAGTCGGTTTCGGGGAACAAAGAAGTCCAAATGTTCTTTTCGGATTTGTCGGACATAACCGAATTCTTTTCAAACTCGCCGCAATGGGTAGCCGTGCTGGACGGAATAACGGTCAATTTCACCGGGACGATCGGCACTCTGAACACTGTTTACATGCATCGTAGTGAGATAATGCGTTGTATGGACATAATAATAGAAACGTCGAAACAGACGTCGACAATTAAACAGGCGGGTTCGATAAAACGTATACTGGCCGATTCGGTGTTTGTAGTGTGGTTGGCGGTCTTCTATGAAATAATGCCAAGCGTCTACTATCTCCACGACAGTGTGCAAACCGCCACATTGGACAACTCTGCTGACGAACGTATACCGATTTTGGTCCAACAGTTCGTAAATCAAATATCGGACGTACGTAGTATAGTACCCGATATTGTTGAAATTTCTTCGAACTTTCCGGACATAAATGTTAAAAGAAAACGTACAACTACTACTACGAACAACTACTACGACAATGAATCTCGGAAACAATCAGCAATTAATATTTGTAATACTTTAATAGATACAACTAAAGATCGCTTAAGGTTCACTAAACACTTGACCGCAATTAGGCTATTTCAAGCTGAAAATTACCCTGTGTATACGAAAAAATTTCCAATTCAATTACTTCTGTGTACCTTTAGTTGTTACCCATTTTTCGATAAAGATAGACTGAAAACTGAACTAAGTGTCATGTATAGTAGAGATGATTTTCGTACTTTGTCCGGTATTATTCCAACACATCAATACATTTTAAAGAATAATATGATTGATACTTTTAAAGAAGTGACTTTGTTGATAAGAATATTAATAACAGTTCCTCCAATGACCACTGGAGAAGAAAACAGTTTTTCAACTTTAAAAAGGATTAAGACGCTCCTAGGAAACACTATGGTTGAAGAAAAATTAAATGCTCTAGCAATGTTAAATATTGAAAATAAAATGATCTCAGATGATACTGATTTTAATAAAAAAGTAATTAATATGTTTAGTGAAAGAAACGATAGATGTTTAGATTTTAAATATAAAGTCAAGTAGTCTAATTAATTTTTGATTTTGGATAGTTAAAAATTGTATTTAAGTAACATAAACCATAATAATGTACCTATATGAGTTAAGAATTTTTCTATGATATACTATTCAAATAAAATATGATTGATTTTTTAACGTGTTTTGCAGACTTCTTCACTTTATTTTTCCTGCATTGAATAATGAATAGTTAATCCTAAATTCCTAAATACAATAATATTAGTATACATGCTGATAATTATTACTGGTGCTATAGCTAATGTACATAATTTATACTCATAATATAATATATGTACATATTTGTAAGTATTTAAAATTTCAAAACTGATCACAGATTTGTCAGGTAGAATATACTTTGTCCGTATGCATATAGTCAATTTATGTGTCATATTTAACTATGTATTGACTAAAGTATTTAGTATTCTAGAGTAAAAATACAAATAAAAAGTATTTTATAAGTATTTAAAATACATTAGTCTAAAATTATTTGAAATACAAAAAAAGTATTTAAATACAAGTATTTGAATACTTAACAAGACTGCTTATGGTGTTTTTATGTAATTTGTAATAACTACTCATTTATAATATATATATATATATATTAAAACTCATTTAAAAAAATTTATCAATATTAAAAATCGATTTTTATTAAAATCATAATTTATATATTCCATTCTATATAATAAAATTATTGAAGAAATCAAAAATACAAAAGAAATAAATATTAAAGATATTCAATCCAACAAAACAACATATAAAACTATACAAGAATTAAAAAAATAAATATATATTCAATAAAATAAAATTTATCAAAATAAATTAATAATAAACCTAAAATAAAAAAAATAATAAATGATATAAAAAAAAAAAAAAAATTTAATTTAATTATTTAAATATATTACATAATCTTTAATTCCACAAATTAATATTTTAATTAAACTATTTAAATAACAAAATAATTCTATAATTAAAAAAATTAAATTTAAAGGTAATCAATGTATAAATAATAATAAATATTCAGTTAAATTAATATAAACTAAATAATTTATATTAAAAAATAATTTACCATATTGAGTATATAAATATAAATAAAGACTATATAAAAATATTAAAATTATAATCAATAAATATTATATATAAAAATAATCTAATCAAATTATTAAACTAATTAATAAAAATAACTCACCAAATAAATTTAAAGAAGGAGGAAAAGATATATTAGAAGAACATAATAAAAATCATCAAAATGACAAAAAAGGATAAATATTAATTAAACCTTTATTTAAAAATATTCTACGACTTTTAAAACGTAAATAACAAATATTTCTTAAACAAAATAATCCAGAAGAACATAAACCATGTCCAAATATTAAAATTAATGAACCAAAATAACCTCAACTATTTAAAGTTAAAAATCCAATAATTACCAAACCTATATGAACAACAGAAGAATAAGCAATTAAAATTTTTAAATCTCTCTGAAAAAAACAAACTAATCTTAAAACTATTATTCCTAATAAACATAAAGAAATTAATAAATAATTAAATTTAAGATTAATTTTAAAAATTAATATTAAAATATGATAAATACCAAATCCACCTAATTTTAATATAATACCAGCTAAAATTATTGAACCACAAATAGGAGCTTCAACATGAGCTTTAGGTAATCAAATATGAAATATAAACTAAGGTATTTTAACTAAAAAAATCATTATTAAAAATATATAATAATAAAAATTTAAATTATTAAAATAATCAAAATAATATATAAATATTAAATTAAAATAATTACAGGAATTAAATTGATTTCATAAAAAATATAAAATAAAAGAAAATTATTACTAAAAAAACAAAAATAAAAAATAATTAAAAAAATAAATTAAAATAATTAGAATAATTACTTTTAAAATTAAGTCTAGAAATATAAACTAATCTAATAATTCAAATACCTAATATAAATATTAAATAAGAAAATATATCTATACCAAATAAATATCTAATATTCAAAAAATAATTGAATATTGGAATCTTAAAATATATGAAAAAAAAAAAAAAATTCTGGGCTAATCATCATCTTTTAATATTTAAGCTAAAAAAAATCATACCAAAAACAATTAATATTAAAATTATTAACATTGTAAAACTATTAAAGATTTTAAATAATCATTACCATATATACGAACTATTAAAATCAAAATTGTTAAACCTAATACTCTTTCACTAATACAAAAAATAAAAAAAACTAATAATAAAATATATTGTTTAATAAATATTATTAAATTTAATAAAAATAATAAAGATAAAATTAATAATAAATATTCTAATCCTAAAAGTATTATTAATAAATGATTAAAATTAAAAATATAAAATAAAACTCCAGAAAATAATATAAATATTAAAACTAAAATAAATAAATTTATCATTTTAATAGTTTAAAAAAAAACATTGATATTGTAAATCAAAATTATAAAATTATTTAAAATAAATCAGTATAAATATAAACATATTATCATTAATCTCCAAAATTAATATTTTAATTAAAATATATACTGAATTTTAAAACTTATTCTATTAACTAATTTAATTATAGCAATTATATTAACAATAATAAAATCACCTATTAGATCAAATTTAATCATTTTAACTCAAACAATAACTTTAACTATAATAATTAATTTAATCAATAAAACATCATGAATTTCATTTATAGTTTTCATTTTATATATTGGAGGATTAATAATTATTTTTTTATACATTTCAAGAATTGCTTTCAATGAATTAAATATTAATAAAAATTATAAAAATATAATTTATAAATTAATCTTTATATGTTTTATATTATTCTACTTTAAATTATTTTTAAATATAGAAAATATAAATTATGAAAATAAATTTATATTTGAAGATAATTTTTACTTATTAAATATATTTATATTACCTAATAATATTATAATTTATATAATTATATTTATTCTATTTTTTATATTAATTTTAATTATTTGAATATTAAAAATTAATAAAGGACCAATTCGACAAAAAAACAATTAATGAAAAAAAATATAATAAAAATTTTATCACCAATATTAAATTTACCAACACCTGCCAGAATTAGTTTTATATGAAATTTCGGATCTTTACTAATAATTTGTTTAATTAATCAAATACAATTAATATATACATATATTCATATAAGGATTTATATACATATATATATATGACATATATAAGGTATATAGATGTATATATATATTATATATATATACTATATACATATACTACTATATATATTAATAAATCCTCTATATATTTTTTCTTCTTTCTTTTTTTTAAAGTATATTGAATATATTTAATATTAAAAATATAATTTTCTAATTAGATTTATACATTAATTAATTTAAAATATTAATTAAACATTAAAACTCAAATAAATAAATAAATTTTAAAACAAAATAATACAAAATTATATAATTATAATCAAAATTTTATCATAAATTTATTTTAACTAATAAATAATAAACATCTAATAATTTAATAATTTCTAAATAACAAGCATTTATAATAAATTAAGATAATTTTTTTAATATAATCATACTTAATTAAATAATTAAATATAACTATTTTTACTTTAATTTATTTAAAATCAAATCTTTCCTTATATATATATATATATACAATTAATATATACATATATTCATATAAGGATTTATATATATACATATATATATAGTTAATTACATAAAAGTAGTTGGTGTAAAATAGTGGAAATAAATCAAACAAAAAATGGAAAAATCAATAAATGTAGGTAAATATTTATAGTTTATACACTCAACATTTATATTGAAGTAAAAATATAAATTTTTCAATGATAGACAAAAATGCACATTTCTTATAAAGATAAAATAATTTGGATTTCCTATACTATGTTTAATAGAATGTTAAAATAGGTAAATAGTACCTAATACAAGTACATGGTTTTAGATATAACAATTATATAAATTAAATATACTATAACTATAGTATCAAGAGATTTAATTGATGAGAAATTACAACATTTTCATAATTTTTAACTTTTTGAAATTACATTTCTAATATTTTTAATTTAGTATTTTAAGAAATGCTAGTATTGTTATGACCCAACTGTTGTATATATGTGCATCAAGTCAGAAAATGAATACTTGATGTATTTAGTTATGTTGTGTGTTTATTAACAATATTAAATACAAAATTACAATGTATAAGCTATGGTAGTAGGGTGAGTGGTGTTACGACCTGCCTCCAAGTGTCTTGGGTATCCCTAACCATCTGATCATTTGCTAACCCATACTGTAACCATCTGACAAGCTCTTGTCATGGTCTCCCTTATATATAATTGTGTCCTTTGGAGTGAGTGGTCGTAGTAGTGGCTAAACTCAGTCGCGAGGCAGAGTTTGGGTCTCGTACTTGGTATTCTGGCGCCTAGAATCCTTCCCTTATTGAGATTTTTTCGAGGAGAGACATGTGATAACACTTTTATAGTTTAACTGTTTAAAACTGTGTTTACTTCGCTCTTGCAATTACCTCAGCATGCTATTTTATATTAATTACCTTATTAATTATATCGTCAATACTACTAGAAACGTGTGCTACGTTTTACATAGATAATAGGTATGGAACAGCATTAAGAAGGTGCAACAGTACAACGTTGAGTGGTTAAAAACTACTTTATACTTCAATGGTGGTAATTACTAATTTGTAAATATTGGTCATGTACTCATGTGTAAAGTATTAATTAAAATAATTAAAACTTATTTATTTTTAAATTACATAACACTTCAACAGAAATAATTTTCCAAAAAATACAAATTAAAAAAATGTTATTTTCACTTCAACTAGCAAGGTGCAGTAAGGTGTAAGGTTTCTAGAAAATTAATGAATTATGATACTTCAAAACAATTTGTGTATTTTTGATTAATAGGTCCTTGAATACAATTTCAAGTTTGTATGTTGTAAAATTTAAAGAAATTAATGAATATATCTTTAGTACCTAGTAAAATATAAAATTAATAATGAGAGAAGAACCTTTGCGAGGGAACTGCAACTGATATCAGCCGACGGCGGCGGCCGATACCAGATAGGTAATAAAATTATTATCTATGCGTGAACGTGATACCAAAAAAATGGATAAAATCGTAGTGGGACCATCGAACCATAGAACAATATAATAAATAATAATATCGAACTATAATAATAACTATATATTATTATTGTATAGTTCAATGAGTGGGACAAGAGTCGCGACTCGCCGCATTATAATATAGCAAGATAGAGCATAACCGAGTAAAATAGATATCTGTGATAAATGATAATCAATGACAGATGTTAACACTTATCAGTAATTATCAGACACAAAATGTTTTGATCATGAACAGATATTTTGATCATAAGCTAACTATCTTGGTTCATGGTTTTGATACAATTTTCAATACCTTATAAGGTTTTCATTTAGATAATTAATATTTTTAATTAAATATTATAATACTTCTGGTACCTAACTGTTATTTTGATGGTAGTTGAAATCCGTCGCTCTATTAAAAGCAAATACTTACGTAAAAGGTACGAATTTCCTTGCTGATAGATTATTTTCATTATGGACTTACCAATGTTTTTTAGTAGTCAAATGCTCAAATTGTGGTTAATGTTTGGAAATTAATACTTGAGTTTTAATTTTTTTAAGAAATAAAAAAAATTGAGTCCTTTTTTTAAGCTGTTCTAAATCATTAACAATTATAATAAAAAATCATTTTTGTATATTATTATTACTAAACCCAAATGTTTTAATTGTATCTTTGCTTTATCTTTCAGAATAAAATAGAAATGTTCCAAATTGCAAAGTGTTTAAAATCCATAGCGAGAAACCAAATCCAGATACAATATAAACTACATAATTTCACAAAAATTTCATCATTTGCACGCAGGTCTTATGCTGTCAGTAAGTTAAATAAATTAATATTTGAATTGATTATTTTCATGTATAAGATACTTGGTTTGTACCTAGATTTTGGTTTTATATTCATGTCAGGAAATAAATAAAAAAAACTACCTAATTAACTATAATTATGAAATAAATTGAATTCTGTATACTTTTTAATTATTGACTTTAGTGATTGCTACATACTTCATTCGACAATATTTTGCACAAAGCTATGATTATTAATATATTAAATGTTAATAGTTTTAAACCTCGTTTTAAACAATAGTTAAATTAATTTGTACATTACATAACAATTTTTTTTTAATACAGAAGTATGTAGATATATGTTAATAAATTTAATTATTTTTCTCATAACTGTGTATAATATGAAAACAAGTCAAATAGCATTTTTTGCCATTTAATAATAAATACCGTAAGTCTGTAACTCTGTTTATGTCCAGTGAACAGCGGCATATTTACATGTTTCCCGCTTATAGGCCTAGAAAATGTCCTCCTTAAATAACTAAAACAATAAGAATAACAGAAAACGTAAAAGAAAACGTTAAAAAATTTGCTGCAGTATACACGTGCCTATAGTGCCTGCATATAAATACGCCATTATCTGTAAGCTATATGTTTCATAATTGAGAATGCTACTAAATATAATAAAATATAATTGTTTACAGTGAATAAACACTATCGTTCGGCTCAAAAAAATAACCTCTTTTTTGTTATTGTGTACTGTACATAGCTTAATTTTTTTTACACATTTCTGAATATATTTTTTTTGGTGGAGGTTTTATAGTATATAATATTGTGTTTAATCTTATAAACTGTACATTTTCACTCTAGTCATATCTTGTCAAAACTTACATAACTAAGAGTCACCTAACCATCAAAATACTTTATTAATAATTCAATTTATTTTATATTGACATGGTTTATTTGTATAAAATAGTTATCAAAGGCTTATAATTAAAACAAAATAGTATTTATTTTAAATAAACCATACAATTTAATGAATGTGTCATTGTGTTCTGATTACAGAAGCAATTAAAAATTAATTTTTTGATAGAGATAAATATAGATTATGTATCGTCAATATATTTACTAAAAATTGTACACTGCTAATATACAACATGGACCAACTAAAAACTACAGAATGTAGTGGATTGGTATATTATTTTTTTTTAACTGTTAAATAAAACTAGTGTCATCAATTTTATTTAATTTTTAGTACAAAGAAAATTATTGGTAGTAATTTATAACTTAGTGTATTAGTAAGTAAATAGGTAATGTTTCTAATTAATAATAAAACATAAATCAGTAATATGCTTACTTTACTCTGATATCGGAGCTGTTATTATTTTTAGCAATATTATACATTTACTAAGCAACATTTTTGTGAAGATCAAAATGTATTTTTTAAATGAATGCCTCCTATAGGTTCTGTTATTATTTCCAACTTTTCAATAACAACAAAATAATTTTATAACAAAGTCAAATATTTACTTATTAATTTGATAACAATTAATGTATTTTTATTTATTTAATTTTTAGATAAATTTTATAAAACCACTTCAATTATTGAAAATAGTGACTCGTATGGAGTATTGCTTGACAGTAGTAAATTAAAAACACCATTAGGTAAAGAACTTATAATAAATAATAAGGCTTTGGCACTTGCTGTTGCTGAAGAATGGGAAATGCAGAAAGAACATATAAAAACAGATCCTATGCACTTGGTATAATAATGTAAAATATAATGGTTCAAATATGTTATATAATAATGTTTTTTTTTTTTTTAGACTAAGTTGTGTTTTTTGGCAGTTGACAATCCTAGTGATCTTTCAGAGCATGATGTGGTACAACAAATATTGTCTTACCTAGAGACTGACACAGTCTTCTTCATTTCTGATGTAATTTACTGTTTATCATATTGAGTTCTTGTTTATTATTTTAACATTTAAATGGCTTGAATAGGCAGATAACGAGCTAGAAAAATTATTGATGGATAAATGGATGCCACTAATTCAGAAGTTTAATGGATATTTTGATACCAATTTAAAACCATCCAAAGGCATCTATGTTGAAAGTCTTGATGCACATACTAAGGCATTAGTTGAAAAATATTTTTTATCGCTCGGATTCCCTGCTCTTCATGGTTTGTATAGTATATACTATATTTTGTAGCAATGTAGTATCTATAATTTTATAATATATTATTTTCTTAATTTAAGGTGTTTTACATGCTGTTGAAACTTTAAAATCATTGGTACTTACTACATGTTGCTTACATCAAGATATTTCTGTAAAAGATGCTGTTCTATTATCTAAGATGGAAGAAGAATATCAAGTAACATTTTAGTTTAAATTAAATTTATTTACCAACATTTCATTTGTTTAAAATACATTTTTTGTAAAATTATAGTGTACGAAATGGGGACGTGTGGATTGGATAAAAGATTATATAGACAACGACTCTGTAATCAGATTGTCAGCTGCTATGCTATTTGTTTATTATACACTCAATCCTAAGTACAAACCATTAGCCAAGCAGGATAATTATCCTCAAATACAACAGTCTTTAAAACAATAACTAATAAGTCATGTATTTTAATTTATTAAAAATAGAGCATATCCTTATGATATTATATTATATTATCTTGTAATTTGTCTGCAAGTGAAATAAAAACAGTAAAAGCATTTACTATATAAGTATGACTGTAAGTAATAACTTATATAACAATATATTACTGTTTGAGTTTGTGGAAAAATATTGTTTGAATCAGGGCATGGAACCGAAATTAAAAATACCGGTATTTTAACCGGAACCTATTGAAAATATTAGAACCGGAACCTTACCGAAACCATTTTTTGATTTTCTTAGGTACCTAAACCAGATCCGGAACCGATATTTGTTGGAACAGAATTTTTCGGTTTTTTTCAGTTCTAGTTTTATTTAATTATTTAATATATTAAGGCAGGTAATACATATTAAAGAATAGTTCAATAGTTGATTCATAAAATTTGGTTGTAAATGTATACGCGTATTTATAATTGTATATTTTTTTAATCTAACAGTTCCGGGAAACAATAAAATATGAGCATTTACCAAAAAAAATTAAAGCATGTCGTTATGATTATTTCCTTATATTTTATAATTTATAAATAGTTTTGGATGTCTGGTAATGTTGATGAATGATGTCTAATAAAATGATTATTAAAACGTTCAAAATACACACCCGCATAAATTGTTATCAGATTGTGACAAAGGACTAATAATTAATATAATGGTTAAATGGTATACATATTATACATATTAACATAGAACAATAATATTAAATATAAATTCTGAACAGTTTCTTATATATATATATATATAATAATAATAAAATAGGACTAATGGGTGATAACGAATAATTTTTAGTATCGCAATTTGCAATGTTCGTTTATTCTTATTATAAGCTATCGAATAATAAAGTGCACAATTGAATACCATTATTTTTTTTGAACATTCAAATAACACTATCACATTATTCGATAGTCTTTATTTGGCAGTGTCCAGTGTCTACCACTAAAAATAGCATATCATAGTACCTATCATACAAAAACAAGTAACAACCAATCAATTTTATTAATGTGGTAATGGTGTAATGTTGAGCACAAACTGCTTCTATCTAGTAATTAATTGTTGGTTGTTGACATAAGTCAAACAAATTTCATTGTTATAATATGATCAGTCAAACTGTTTTTTAAATCCAGAATTCAATTGTTCATATGGTTGTTATAATTTCTTATTATATTGAATTTTACATGAAAAATAAGTTTATACATTGTCTTTTGAACCATCAAAAATACTATTTTTTTAATGTCTAGTCTAGATTAAAATTTAAAAGTTAAATAAATTATATTTCAGTCTCTTATTATACTATATACCTATTATGGTCTCATATTAAATTAGACAGAAAATTATCAAAAATGAATTCAGATTTTGAAACTTTAAAAAGGAAATAAGAAAAAGTCAATTAATCAAAACAATTTAGTAATTTTGTCATTTTAATTTATACTAAAAATCATCAGTCAAGTATTAAATTAAGTAGCTATTTACACAAAATATGATTTTTATAGAAAAAAAATCTTTATATACCTATTGTACAATTTCTAATATAAATGTCAGTAGTTCAAGCTGAATTTTACAACTCACAAGGCCACTAACTCACAGGCCACAGAGTAAGTTAAGCTTGACCACATGCATTTCATACAAAATTCTAGGGAGTTAATTAAATAAAACCACTTTTTACAGAGACCATTAAGTGTTTGATTCATCATTGTATCAAATTATACAATTTACTGAGTACGGACTTCCACTTCTAGTCAACCCTATTTTTTAAAATTTGTTTTGGATATTTTTAAAACAAAATAGTAAGCTTACCAAGTCCTTTAAGTTTTAACCCAATAAGGCGACTATAATTTGATTTTATTATTTTAGATAATTATAGGTATATGTATGAAGTTTATACTTGATTCTTTTTTACTTTTTGAAAATAATATATACCTCTAAATACCGGTACCAGAACCGAAACCTTAATTCTGTAATTTTAAGAACCGGTACCAAATTTTAATTTTTTTGAAGAACCGAAACCGAAAAAATCATAAAGGTTCCAAGGCCTGGTTTGAATTACATATTTACATTTTTAAGGTGATGTGTCTTACTATCTAACTAATGCATAACTTCGCTAATTTTACATTCAGAATAATTAATTTTCTTCATTTTTAATATGAGGAAGAATTAACTTAAATTGTAAGCTAAGAGATTAAATCAAATAAAAATGGCTATTTGCAAATCCAGGACCTATCTAATGGACTGAATAGGTACCCATTATTTCTTATGTCACTTTGCTAAAACTTCTCATCTAGGTGCATAATTGCAATAAATGTTTTATTAAAAATGAAAATTCTGTAAAGAATACATGGTTCTACAACTGATAGATTGCCATATCATTTGATTGAAGCATGCTATAGATTACTAACAAATATGTCACAATTTATAAATGTTTGTCATAATCTAAAATAAAACATGTTTTACATATCTTAAAACCGACCACTGAGTAGGTTACTGTTAAAATATTGGTACTTACTAAATGAATGCCCTGCTGTGTATAAATATTTGAAAAAAAAAATAAATTGTATTTTAATGTGGTGTCTCTCTTACAAACTTAGAAATTTTAAATTCAGACTAATCTATTTAACTTTTAATATTAGTGTGAAAGGTAAGAATATTATCTAGGGATCTTTGCAGGTTTTCCTATAATTTAATTTTAAAGCAAGTAATGAGCATTTCAAATAACAATAAAATAATTATTGTTTGGTTGGTAGTCATAATTATTCCCAAACTTAAAACTTGTAATTGAAAAGTACTCAACCCAAGACTTGTTGATTAGTGATACTATCCAGATGTATATATTGTCTCACTTTATGATCTATACCTAAAGTCTAGTTAATACAGACAATAATAATAATCTAAGATCTCTATCTCTACCTATTCTGAGTTTTTTAAATATTTCTTTAGTCTCTACCTACATATTATAAAACTATTAAAATTTTTTCCAAAGTTTTTATAACGTTTTTAAACTAAATCAAATTATCTTACACTTAGATAATTAAAATTTTATTTTTTAATTACAGGTAATATTGTATTTTTGTCAATATTATAAGTTAAAAGCAAATCAATAGCGTATAACACTTACTTATTTCAAAATTTAATGTAATTTAATGTAATCAAACCAAAAACTAATTATACTGATATCTCTTAAAATGTATTAGCAGATTATCAAAATACTTTATATAATATTAAACAAACCACATAATTATATAATACTAAAAAATAATGATTATTATTATTATTGTTATTGTTGTTGTTGTTGGCATCATGAGCGAGGTTAAAAATGCTTAAAGATTTTTAACTAATAAAAAGAAACACAATAATACATCAGACTCAAGTTACTTTATTATTATATTATTATTTAATCCCCTTCCCCCAAGTAACACATAAAAGTCAAGAGATAAGTACATTGTCATTCGCTACTAACTAATATCAAATTGATATGATAATCAAAAGACATATGATTTTTGTTTGAATAATAAACATTTTTAAATGCTATTATGTTATGGCTTGACAAGAGATGGAACACCAGGAGATACGTCAATAGGCATTACAGACTCCAAATTATTTTTCAACAATAATAACCAAGCAGCGATTGTCTGGTCTCTGGCAAGGCAATCAGAAAAAGTTGACATATCTTTTAATTGATCAGGTAAACATTGCCGAAGTGCTTCACGTGCTCTGTAAAAAAAAAAAATATTAAGATTTATTTATTTATTTATTTATATATTAGGTCATATTATGTTTAGTTACAAACACAAACCATTTTAAAACCTAAAGACTGAACATAATACTACTCATTCCATCTTCTTCACTGTCCAGAGCTTTATTATGTACTATAAGAGTTAGTAAATTCTCAATTTAATAGGATCTTATTTTGATGACAGACTTATATTATTGGACAGTAATTTAGTCACTAATTCACACCTATAGACAAATATGTTTGGGATATAAATAAGCTAATCTTTTAAGATGTATACATTACTAGACATTTAAATTGACTTTGAAAAACATGAAAAACATAAAAAAGCTCAAATATTATACTTATTGTAATGTATGATATAATACACGCAAATGTTAGTTTTTAACAAATTTTAATTCACCTATTTATGTTTAAAAAATATATGTAATTATTTTTATACCTTGAGTTCTCTGATAAACGAACATAACATCCCACAACATGTCTCAGTAGTCTAGTAGACGGTTCTCTTTCAAGTGCCAAGACCATTTTCCCCTGAAAATCCAATGAAAAAACAATAAAAATTTTTGTGGAATTTGTAGTAAAAATACTTACAAGTATGAGAGCAACATGAGAAAACCGATCATATGTTTGACAAATGTAACTTAGACCATTGTCATCCATAAGTATTTTTTGCAGTATAAATGTTGATAATGTTTTAGTTAACTCAAAACCAGTTTCCATAATACGTAGACATAATGGAATAATTTCAGTTGTTAGAAGAAAAGTAATAACTTCTTGTTCTTCTGTCTGAAAAATGTAAATATATTTTTTAAATTAAATATATTGTTCTTCCTTTACCCATCAGTATTAAAGTAGATCATTTTCAAAATATCTAATATAAACTTTAGTAGGTACCTAAATATTAAATAAACATGGTTTTTAAATAATTTAATATTTACCTTCACTAAAGCACCAATCACACCCAAACTTGTAAGTCTTAGGTGTTCAAAATTACGACATTTGTTGGCATTATGTAGGAATGGATACATATAAAGAGGTATCTGTGCCTTAAGGAACTGAGAACGTGTATCAGGGTGAGCACCCACACACTGTAAGAGTGCCAGAGCATTGCAAAGGCGCGTCACTTGTTGAAGCGACATGGTCGGAGGGTTAACAAACTGATAAGTAGACACTATTTCAAACAATAATGCTGCTATAGTGCCTGTTGTATGCCAAATCATTGGGCCAAGATCATGGATAATATCACGCCTTGAGCTGAAAAATAAAGATTGTATTATATTTTTGTTTATCATCGTTGTATATTTTTTTAATTTATACTTCAATTATATACCTATATATTTAAACATTGTACAAAATAATAATATATTTATATATAGTAACATTAACAGATTTTTATTTAATTAAAAACTACATACCTATTTAAATATGAAAATAATTATGTATTCTATAATAACCAAGAGAAGTTAGAAAAATAATAATACAGGAAAACTCATTTTTAAATGAATGTCAATACAATTTTGTTTTAAAATAAGTATTATAGGTAAACAACATTTAATTATTGGACAACCTGATAATTTTTATTATATTTAGTTGATTTTAACTATTTTATTCTATGTTTATTTTTCTAGTTAATAAATCATATTAAATTGATCACACAAAATGTAGGTATGAGCATTCTAATGCATATAAAACCAAACTGAAACTACAAGTTTCAACTAAAAAACCAAAGATCTTAAAGATCTCTATAATGTATATAGTATCGTTTTTATTGTGTTTGTATTTTTATACGATATTTCTTAACTGGTAAAAATACAACTTCCTAACATTCTGAAAAAACAACGTAATTTAAGAAATGTTCAGGCCTAGGTACAGGACTACAATGTTGTACAACACTGTAGGAATTTCATAAGGCAGTACTTTATTGACAAAAGGTATACCTGAGCTCTGAAAGTGCATTTTCTCTGGTTTCAGTATTGCAGAGTTCGACAATCCATTGAAATACCTTCTCACGATCGTGCGCAGCCTGGCTGAGTTGTTGAGGCATTTGAACTGAATCCAATTTGAACATTTTGAACGATTTTGTTTTAAAACGAGACGATAAAGAGCACAAATCAAAAATACAGGACACAAACACAAATATTTACACCGATATGAAAGGTATTAAAAATTAGAATAAAAAGCTTTTAAAAGAAAAGAAAAATTGTGCTAATAAAGATAATAATAAATCCTATTACTAAATAATTATAATAATATTAATAATGAACAATAATGACGAAAAAAATAATAAGTACGATATAGAGAACAGTTGTAAATTAAGTATGTCGATGCAATAATAATATGTTATAATAATTAAAAAAAATGTGTGTTATACGATCATTAAAATGTAAATTAGAAGAAAGTTTCCTTTAATCCTTGTAAACTTGTCCGACCAGCGGACGACGATTTTCAGGCACGAAAATAATATTGTAAACAATCATGGATGGCGGATGCTGCTGCTCCCGACGCTTTCCGTCACGCATCACCATGGAGATATTATATAAGCTGGACGGTGACGAGGCCAAGGGAACATATATAAAAAAGTGATAGCACAACGAACAGCGGAGGTTTGTTATCATTGTTTGTACCGTTGACGACGCAAACATTGCGTTTCACTCAGCGTTTGCTGTACTTGGATTATAATGCGCCGATGTTCGTAAGATCCTTGGCCTTACGCCTCGACAAACAAACAGAAATAATACAGCCGTACGGCGCTCCGTTTATAGGTATATGGTACAGCTGAAGCTCTCGAGAGACCTGAGTGCGCGGGCGAACAGCATCTGGCTGAATGTTCACGATTTTATATACGTATTTTGCAAAATTAGCCTCCTTTTTTTTTGTGACTGTGCACACGATAAGTAGTCGAAATAATGCTTCGATTTACAACTTCAGTAGCATGTTCGATGGGAAAGTGAATCTTAGTTGGTGAAATCGGGAGGACAAAATGTATAATTGCCATTTGCCAGTTATTTTTTAAATGCACTAAAAAGCTTGGTTTACAACAACATTGTTTTTGGTGTACCTCTAAAAAAAATTACCGTTGATACGTCATGCAATTCTCACTGAATGTTTATGTTAAAGCGACCGGTGCCGATGCCATTTTGTCCTCAAAAATACACTCTGTGGGAATAACAATACCGCCTTGTAGAATCAACCAAATTTCATAATTTTTTTTTAATTGCTAGAGGGAAACATTCTACAGCCCGCATCGATCTCTGTTTTTCAATATTTTATTCTCAAACTTTATAATATGTCTAAAAAAATACAAAATAAAAAGCATTTTTTTACAAATTTGTTATTACAATTATTCAAAATAAAATAAAAAATCAAAGATCGATGCGGGCTGTAAGAATTCTTTTTCTTTCAGATAAAAACATAGTAATCAAAATCCGACAATTCTACAAAGCTTGAGAGTTATTTCCGTAAAGTCGTTTTTTTCGATATAATACACCTTATCAACCCTCTCTTAATAGGTATCGGGTAGTAAATTAGTGGAAAAGTCTTATAATTGAGGTGGCAACTAAAATATAAAATTAAATTTTCAAATTTTATAAAATTGTAGAAAATTTGAAAAACTGGCACCAGGACCCTTAAGTTCTATACTTGAAAACATAGGCGCCGATATTATTCCTATAATAGTAATAGATTTATCGTTTATATATGTAAATATGCAATTATGTATACACAGTACAAAACGTTCAAAATCTCTGCACATTTTTATAAAATACGAGCATACCCTTGATTTTTTGAAGTATATTTTTTGAATTTATTTTTATGTATTATGTACCTACTATGACGTAGGTCATATTTTAATATTTTTCTTTACAAAAATTACATTAATACGATAGTAAATCCTGGGGTCTCAACCCCCCACCTTATAATGCACCTAAAATATTAAAAATACATAGCCACAATATTTTTTATAAGCTTTTAAGTTCGGGTACGAATGCTGTTTGGCTCCCAAGCGATTTTTTGGAATTTTTTTTCTTAAAATGGTTGTTTTTTATGCCTAATTTGATGGTAATTTCAAAAAAGTCACTTAAACTTTATTTGGAAGTTATAATAAAAAAATTCCAAATGTTCAATTTTTCCAAAAATTGTATTTTTGAGTCTAAAATACCTATATTTTAAATTTTTGGCTAATTGTTGTATTTATACGCTCAACATTTTGGTGGAATCAGAATTTACTTATCCTACTTAGTACTTACTTAATATGTTATGTTTAATAAACCACGTACAACTGAATTATTATAAAGTTATTTCAAACATTCATTGCATATTTGCATATCAATGTAACTCAAAGTTGATTTTTCGACTTCTTTTTTTATCATTCGATGTGTAATAAGTAATAACAATGAAGTTTTTGGTGAAATCAGTACTAACTTATATTTTTTGGTTTGGAAGAAATAAATTTAAATAATTAGCAATAAAAAACCAATATTTACAATTATTAATAGTAATGTTTATTATATTATATCAATATCCTCGTCATCAGATAAGTCAAGCCCATCATAGTCATATTTGTGTGGTTCGTATAAATTACCGGCTAAACGAAAAAAATCCACAACAGGTTCTAGATTTAATAGATGGCACTTTTTTAAAAACAAATATTTGGCCATAGAAATGTTTTTTTTCTAGAGTTTTGAGACAGCGAAGCTTTCGAATGTCGTTTCCATATGCCTTCTACGGTGTTAATGTGAGCACCTGTAATCGGATCTTTAAAGTTCACTGAATGAATTACCTTAAAATGTTTAAACCTTTCATCCTTCAAACAGTCGTAGCTCTATAATATATATTATGTGCATTTTTTGAGTAATAATTATCAAACTATATTACCAGTATGGCAGTATGCCTGAACCATACTATACAGCTCACGCGATGAATCGTCGGATGTTCGATCCAAGTTTATATAAGTTTGTCATTAATGATTGTGGATTACGAATTTCAATACCAAATGCAATTATTTAGAAAACAGTATAACAAAATTTGTTGTATGCCAAAAAAATTACTCTGACCCCTCGAGATGTCGATATAGGTATTTTAAATAGGTACATGTCAGAGGATTACCATTATGTGACTATCGTACACAGGCGACATCGCACGTCACCAAATCAGTTATAGCTACATAATATGGGTAAACCATATTATGCGTGTGCAAAATCATATTCCGACAAAAATAGATACAGATATTTTTTGTTGTACAAATAGAATATTATATAGTTAATTAGTAAAAATTAAAATTTAATAATCATGTATTAATAATATTATTCTATGATATTATACAACTATAAATATATTTATGAATAAATACGATACCTACATTACCTATACCCATCTATAGTCTGTACATTTTGGTTTTTTATTGCTTATTATTTTAACATATTTCTTCCAAACCAAAAAAATACTAGTTAGTTCTGATTTCACCAAAAATGTATAATGATCTATTATTAATTGTATCAAAAAAATAAAAATAAATAAATTGATATTATAAGTTAAAAGTAGGTATTTTAAAAATGTTGAAATTTTTGCTATTTCTAAACGATATAATTAACGTTATATTGGGTATATAATGGAAAAAACGCGACGACTTGCCCTCAGAAATATTGTCACAATTAAATTTTATTATAGGTATGTTTACTCTAGAACTAAAATTGAGCAATTTATATTCAGATTGCGTAAACGCGTTTTGTCTATAATATCGTACGTGTGCAAGACGGAGACAACACATGCGAGTGTGACGTCCTCCAGCAACACAGTCGAGGCTAAAGTAAAAAATAATTATAGCGGTACGACAGTGTATTATTAAATCTAGAGAAAAAAAAGCCCCGTACTAACTAAATACATTATTCTTTTTTATTATGATTTACATAATTAAATATTATCATAATATAATCATTACATTTATCAATGTACCTAACACTTCTTTAATATAATATCTATAACCGTAAAATATATATTATTCTAAAATACTAGTTTAGTAACAATTGTTTTTCATTAATTATTATATTATTAGGTTTGTATCTAATTTAATATTTATTATACTAGACAATACATTTATTTTATTAAAAGGTAACTATAAAAAAAATTACATCTAGTATATGACATTAAACAATAACTAATTAAATCACAGTTAAAAAATCATATTACATAAACCATAAATCAAAATATATATAATAAATAGTTCAATAACATATTATATATTATGTATTACTTATTAATTATTATAAAGTATACAAGTATAGCTGCAATCTTTTATCTTGCGATTACTTTTATTACCATACTATACTTTAATCTTTTTATATTTCAAATGTATATTTATATCTATAGTTAAATAAATATTTGGTTATAGAATATAACTATGTCCAAAAAGGTTTGGTTACCTATATACAAATATTAAATTTTAAAATGTACACTATAATGAAAATGCGTTATGTATTTAGTTAGTACGTGGCTTCTTTTTCCTATTTGGGGCTTTTTTTACCGTATTTTGATATCTTTAATACCGTATTATTACCAATCTCGAAGTATGAGTTGCCCATTTAAACAGTGTAAATATTGGTGTTTTTTTTAACTGGACCTAACTAATTATCTACTGAATTAATTAATACCTAATAAATTGGAAAAAATCGGAAAAATTTTGCTGATGATCCTTTTGTAAAAATCATCGAAATCGTACTTTTAGAAATTAGGTTATTAAATGAAACGTGCAAACTTTTTAATGAGAAATTATAATGAAATCTGGAATCAATTCTGACCAGTTCCCTCATTCTATTTCGTGTACGCGACAAATTTCATTATTGCTATTTAACTTCACGTACGACGTCGACGTGGGTACCTATATATAGTATATACCTATTTGTTTCATTTCATTATCAACTATCGCTTCATTAAATCACTTTATACCTTAAATTTATTATAATATAACAAATTTAAGTAATATCTATGTATTATTTTATTTAATGTAATTTGTTAAATTGCAATTATTACTATATAGTATTAATGTGTTTGCACGTCGCGTATAATAATATATATATATATTTTTTTATTTATTTATATATTGGTATTATTTATTTAAACAAATTGTTAGTTATCTATTATACATAGACATGAATTTGATTTATCTTGCATTACTGATTTAAAATTTGGTATAAATGTGGATGGTTAGGAGGTAGTTTTTTTAAATAATTATAAGTTATAACAAATTATGATATTGTGTTGTATGATGTTTGATAAACTCATGATGAATTAATAAAATTAATAAATAAATTATATTAAATGAAATTATTAACTGTTTTTTTGTGTCTATTAGAATTTACAAATGTTTTTACATAATATTTCTAACGAATATAATGTACATATCTAATCTACTGCTGAAATAAGGGCCCATGATTTCGGCCTGGTAATGACTATAAATGGCCTGCGATAATTTTGGCACCAACAATAAAAAAACTGAAATGACGCCCCTGGTGTAGGCCTGGCACACCGAAGGCCAATGGATCACTTTTTTTTTAGCCCATTAATGAACGGCCTTGGACTCTGTAAAGGAACATTGCACCTAAAAATGACTACTTTAAAATACATAATTTGCGGAGTCCCTCCTCCCTGTATAGACCAGGAACACTCCAAAAAAATAACGGAGTAGCCGCTGTTGCGTTCGCGGTATGACATGGCCATGCCGACACTGTGACTACACCAGTCACCAAAGGTATAAAGTGATATAAGTGCCACCAAAGGTATAAGTGGTATAGTCTAGATTTTCAATCCATTATCTTTAATACCATGGTAATTTATAATTGTTATGATTTTTATTTAAAAAAAACTTATCTTTTTTCTTTATCTTGTAAAGATAATATGACATTTATATTGTTATCATGATTTTTATAATACGACTATGATAACGAGAGTACGAGACTCATCTATTTGATTTTGAACTTATTTTTCCAATTTTCCATGTTCTTGTAACTTCATATTGTTATATTTTGTAAAATTTTAAAATACTTAGGTAGTTTCTATTTTGACGATACTCAAGTTATAATTTATTTTAATGTTCAATTATCATTGAATACAGTGCAACAAAATGTTAGTCTCAAATTTATTTAAGACATTAAAATATTCAAATGTTATTAGATTACGAAAATATCTAAGTACAATAATTGATAGAAAGCAAGACGAAGTTCAATTAAAAATTAATTGCAATTCAAACCATTCTGAGAAATTCAACTGTTGTATTAAAAATGGACTCACTTCTAACGCAGTTCTTAGTAATGAATGGATTTTCAAAATGAATATCGGTAAGTAAAACTATGAAAAACTATTATAATTTGTTTTCATTAGTCCAGCATTCATTTGATTTAGGCCTTAGGGCAGGGGCGCCATTTGAGTTTTATAATAGGAGTGCCAAAATTTAAGCAGGCCAATTTTTTTTTGTCAGGCCATTTTTTTAAAAAAATGGTAAATACAGATATTGTTTATACTGGATACCCCCACCAACAACTGCCGGTGCACGACTTGTGTGCAGTGCCGTCAGTCCGTTGTGAACTATAATATACAGCCAGTTCTTAATAGTTTTTATTGCTTCATTAAATCAATTAATAGATTGTAAATTAAACATTTATTAAATCTTATGTTGCATGTATGATAGATAAGAACAGAAAATCACCATATTCAAACCCTGCTATTATTACATTTTTAGTTTAACATTATTTAGACTAACACATGTACAATATAATGTATACATGTACAAATTAAGTACAGGTATTATCGGTATCAAAAGTAGTGGAATATTTAATGGGGCGGTCCTCTCCTGAAAACAGGGTTAGTGGTAAATTATGGTGGAGCAATATCGAGGTTAATATGAAACATAAGTATTACATATTATAATTTTAAGTATTGGTTTAAAATATATTCATGGTACAGAAGACATAGGTACTTTAGATGGGGCTTTTACAACAATTTAAATTAGGAGGTGATTAGAAATACACTTCTGCGCCATTGGGTGGTTTGGTTATCTGATAAATATTCAAGTAATGTTAATGTTATGTATATCTAAACTGTACATAATTAAATATTATTATTATAAAAAAAAACAGTTTTTAATGATTTTAATTGTTTTTTTTCAGATAATTTAAATAATGGACTAAAATTACTCAAAAAATGGAATCCTAAAAAAATGGATGATTTGTTTTTACTTCTTCAAATGCCTATGACAAAACTTGTATATCTTACTAAAAAAACCCATTTAGAATCAACAATTGTGCCACATGGAAATAGAGTCTATTATTTTGCCTCTACTTTTGAGGTTGGAATGTATACATTTTATACTGATTTATAATTCATATTTATACTACACTACCTATATTATAAATTTTCAAGAGAATTTAGTTTTACTTTTTGGTTCTGAGCCGAGCAATGAATGTATTGATTTTACAATGGTGTTTTATTTTTGTGCCTGAAGACACTTTTTTAAAGTAAAAAAATGCTTATAATTTTAACATTAAGGTTGTTTTCATGTAGCAATTTAGATCTAGTTTATGCTTTTGTGTTCTTAAATATAAATAAAAAATTGAAAATAAAAATAAAAATATGGGAGTTTTTACTCAAAAAACCAGTTTTTGACAAAATATAGACATTAAATGTTGTTTTTCTTTTAAATTTCAAAAAATATTTTTACTTGATGAAAATCCTTGAAAATATATACAATATTCCTCATAAATTGTTTATATACCAATTGATATATCAAAAATGCATAAGCTCAATATTTTTTTATAAGCTTTTTATATTTAGAATTTTGTGAGCATTTGTTTTAATCATAAAATTTTTAAAATTTTTAAATTTTTATGGCCAAGTCTTGAGAGCTCATAATATGTGTCTTATGGTAGTAGATACTAAATATTATTTAATATAATACAATTTAAAAAAAATATGGTCATATTTATTATTTTTTGTATTTTAATTAAAGTAAAAATTTAATTAATTTTCTTTTTATACTTTTTAAATTTGAACAAAACAAATACCTAATCTCATATAGTGTATATGAATAGTAAATATAATCAGAATCATATTTTATAACAACAACTAAAAATCAGTTTTGAACACTAATCTGTATTTTTAGAAAAATCCCCAAGAAGTATGTTACCACTTGATGCATTACAAATTTTTATTCACACGGAACTTTACAACTCTTCACCACATCTATGAAATTTTAATAGGTAATTATTTATTTTATTCTATAAAAAATAAAAATAAAATAATAAATTATGCTTTTTAATATATTAACTTATATAGATTATGATGTAATTAGAATTGTTGATATTTTTAATCAAAAATATAAGTAGGTACTTAACTACTAAAACTCATAGCAATTTAAAAATATTATTTTTTATTTTTTAATTTGTATTTAAATTCCTGGTTTTAATTAAACAATATATTTTTTTAAGAAAATAATGTTGATAAGAATGATATTTGGAAAGATACTTGGATATTTATGTACAGCATTGATCAAATTAAACACAGAATTTCTCTTACTAAATCAGCACATTCAACGATAAAGCCCTGGATGTTACGGTGTAAACCTGAAGTATATGAAAGGTATCAATTAACATTGATTAATATAGAATTTAGTTAATCCAATATAATTATTTTTTAGGACTATGGAAATAAAACAAGAAAACAGAGTTGTTCTCAATAAAGACTCTACTGCACAATATTTAGCTAAAAGACTGAAAGTACCAGAAAAAACTATTCGCTATATTAGTTCAAAATATCCTACAACATTGAGAGTTAGTCCTACTAAATTGAAAGAAATATTAGATTTTCTTCTCAAAGAAGGATATAGACCTTCGCATATACTGAGTACTCCTCGTGTATTTACTCACAGTATTTCTACTCTACAAGTCAGCTTTTAAATACTTGTTAAAATGATTTAATGATAAATTAATTAATATTTATATTTAATTTATAGGAACGATTAACTGAGTTGAGAGATCTTGGTGGTGAACCTACATTGACTGCCTTATGTAAAAACAAAACAACTTATCAAGAATTAGTTAATAAATTAATTTTGAAAAACACTAAAGGATATATTTAAGGAATTATTATACTATCACACCTAATAAATAAGTAATAAGTTATAATGTATATTTCCATTAACATAATTTTTAATACGATTTATCATGTTAAACATCAAATGATACTTTAAGAATTAAACACTATGTTAAGTTGAGATAATTGTTATTAACACAATGTTGAATTAAATATATTTTGTCCTATAAAATTCTAAACAATTTGTTTATTAACACAAGTAATTAATATATGTTAAGCCACTTATTATAATAATGGTATAAACTAACATTTTATGTTATCATAAAATATTCAAAACCTATCTGAAAATATATGATACATAAAATGTATGTTATAAAAAAAATCTTAAAAATTCGGTATAAAAAAAAATATAAATAATTTATAATTTTTAATTATTAATATAAAAATAAAATTATGGAATATTATGATTAAATAAAAATAAGGTATTTACTTGACATTTTTTTATCTATTTATAATACCTATATTTAGTATGTATATATTATCATAATCGTATAATTTATTATTATAGTGGACTGTTCAAATTTATAAACAAGCAAAAATGACAAACGTATGTAGCTAATTTGTGTATTTTACTTATTTCAATATTGTGTTACTTTTGTCTTTTCATCTTCATGACACATTAAATGTCAGCAATATACCAGTTTTGAAACAATTTGCGCATCCACCCTCCACCCAGTCTTATTCTGTGACGTAGGTATTTCTTCGTTTCTCAATGGTCCATCAAAGACTCCACCACTCAATCAGGATAAATGCTTATGTCACAGACATTCGTATCACGAGTTGCTACGTTAACCTAACCTAACCTAACCTATTTGATTTGTCATAATCTTCATTCATTATATTATTATAATGTACTTGCACAAGTTGAAACAGATGATATAAAATATAAATATAACATGGAAGGGGGAGAATAAATCCCCAGTCTTTATTTTTTAATTTTTAATTTAAAAAAATATTTTACAATACAAAATAAATTATTTAAAATGGTAAATACATTGTGATAAACATAGATTATGTAATGTAAACATTAAAAATATTGCCAAAAATAACTAGAGAATTAGAATAATGTTAAATGCAATATAATAGGTAGCTGCAATTAAGTTTAACCAAAATAATTTATTTAATTCTTACAGATGTAAATTCTAATAGCAATTTAAATATAAAATTATAATATATAATAATATACCACTTAATGACTACATTTACTAAATATTTTTACTAATATGATACGAGAAGACTATTAGTTTTTTTTTATGGTTGAAAGATATTACATTTTGGTATGTTTAAATTCATTTCATTATTAAAGCACCAATCTACAACTGCATCAATATCTAATTCTAATTCCAAGCTCCAAGGAATATAATTTGCAAAGCGTACAACAGAAGTAACAAGTGCACTATTTATTTTACTACAAACTATGTTCACGTTCAAATACAAATATATAATATGGCATTACCTATATCAATATTTTATTGTTCTAAGTATTATATTTATATATATTAATAAAAAGCAATTTTTGCATGTATGTGTGTAAGTTATATTTAAAATACATATTTGAGTTTTGAGTCCTTAAAATGTATTTTAAGGAGCATGGTGCCAGTTTTTCAAATTTTTCGCAATTCTATAAAATTTTATATTTTAATTTCCACCTTAATTATAATACTTTTCCATTAATCTACTACGTGATACCTATTTAAGGGTGCAGGAGAGTTTAATAGCGTGCATTATATCAAAAAAATTGACTTCACGGAAATTATTCTCAGGCCTTGTAGAAAGATATTGATAACTATTTTTTTATCTAAAAGAGTAAGACTTTCTATAGGTTGCATCGAACTCCAATTTTTATTTTATTTTAATAATATAATTTATTAAAAAAAACGCTTAAATTTGTATTATTTTTGAAGACTTATTATAAAGTTTGAGATTAAAATATTAAAAAATAGAGTTCGATGTAGCCTGTAAAATATTACCCTCAATTTATTTTAAAAAAAATTATTAAATTTGGTTGATTTTACACAACAGGATCATTATTTCCGTAGAGCGTATTTTTGTGTACAAAATTACATTGGCACCGGCGCCTTAATGCCCCAAGTACTTTACAAATCTGCTTGTTAGCAATGTGAACTAAATTTGACACGACAATTTTAAATTTACCTCAAAATCTATAAAATATACTTTAAAGCTTTTTAATAATTTAAATAGTATAGCGTAAAGCCGTATAGGTACGCACTATAGTACTATACACATTACTTACTTATGTATTTTTCTATTAGTTACCAATTAGTTACTGTACCTACCTAGTAATTGGATTTATTTTCGATAAAAACCTAATTTATAAAAATGAATCGGGTATTTTAATATTATTGTTATTATAATTTTTAGATAATACTTATAGGTCAATACGTATAGATATTGTAGAACGGGCTACGGGATTAATATATAATTGTGCGGCTTGAATAGCTTAAAATTAGTTTGAAAATGTTATCATAATTACATTTATGTACAAAATAATAAAATAGGTACTTACAGAGGTGGACTAAAAATAAAAAATTAATTCAAGAATTATGAACCTATTTTAATTTACAAAATAATTTGAATTAATGTTCGAGGTTTTGATGAATACCTACCGTAAAAATTTGAAACGTTCAATTAGTTCAAAACAAATCAAAATATTTTGAAAATTGTATCGTGTATAGAAAATTCTAATATAAATGACCAGTGAAAATGTGTACATGTTCATTTGTTTTAAAGTTACACCAAAAACCAAAATCGTTTCCCGTTTTTCTTTAATTTTTCTTTTGTTTTTCACGGCGCTTTTTAAAACTACTGGGAAATTTTTACTTTTGACCTGCCAAAGTACCAACTAGATTCACTTTCTTATCAGAAAAGTTACGGTAGAAGAAAATCCAAGCACTTTTACTGTCCTAAAAGGTGATGACAAACACAAAAAAAACACACATCATTGTAAAATTAATACATTCATCGCTTTGCTCAGAATCCAAAATTAAAGAAAAACTGAGATTTTAACGCAAAACCAGTTTTCGAAAAAAATTGATTTCGTTTTTAGTGTAACTCTAAAAAAAAAAATAGCTGAATACAATAGATGCCTGTTTACTGAATGTTTATATTAGCAATTTCTATGGACCATTAGATTTTTGAAATACTACGACTACGAAATATACAACATTTTTCGGTCGGTCAAAAAACTTTAAAATGTAATAGGTACAACGTTCCTCATAAGTTGATGTCACTGAAAAAATGTTTCATCATTTTGAAAAAATTCATTAAAATCACGAAAATTGGCAAATTTTTAGAAATTGTGAATTGAGAAGAAATTTATAAAAATATTTCTATTTATATCTAAGATTAGTAGATTTGAAATTTCCATTCAAGATTTTCTTATGTATTTCTTCATTAACCAAACAAAAAAAATATTTATTAATTTTTTTGTTAACTATTATATTTGATTATTTATACAAGTATGCTTGGTTGACACAACGTCTCCGCTCAAAATCGTTTTTTCAGAATGATTTATCATTGAGTTGAAATATAACATATATATTACAACGACATACTTGACAGTTGAGAACTACCGAACAGCAGAGCGTCTACTTTTCCACTTAGCCTATCTATAACTTATAATTTATAAGTTAATATATGAGATTTGTTTTTAGAAAAAATTAATTTAACCTAGATATTGTATTAGTAATAGTAAAACATCCTTAGAAAATTAGAAATATAGGCTGATAGGCCATCTTTGCTCAGAATCGTTTTTCTTCGTATGTATCATTGAATTAAATTTTAACACAGGTATACAGCATAGGCGCAATTTAGATAATTAATTTGGGGGGGCTAAATTTATAAAATCAATACAGAACCGCATAATTTCTTTATTGGATGGATTTAAGAATGAATATATTTAAAAACTTAGGGGGGCTTTAATAAAACTAGGAGGGAATAAGCCCCCCAGACCCCCCACAAATTGCGCCTATGGCACACGGCCATTACATTGTGTCCTATGTCCTATAATCAATGAATATGCACACTCGACACTTACTATACTGCATCAGAGCGAGTTCGATGATTTTAATTAATACCTATATTATTTGTGGAAATAGTCACAACATTTTGTAATCTTAATTCTGTATAATTAGTACCTAGGTATAAACTTTTACCATATCTAATGACTAATTCTAATAATCACCAGTAAATTAATATTATGTCTGCGGTGTTGTAGCGTGTTGTATTTATTATGATTCATGGCACACTGAGTGAAAGGGAATTGAACGCACTAAATTCTATAGTAGTTTTCTCTCCTTCTTCCGAGGACATTACCCCTACTATGCATATAGTCATCGTGTTAACCGCAGTTAGTTGTAGTAATACGCTTAGACTGTAGTAGTCTAGCGCGTTGAAGGAACGAATACATGTCGTGTTCATAATAAAGTTAACAAATTTCATGGATGACAATGAAGAACCTTAGAGAGGAAAGCATATTGTATTTGTAATCCCACGAACGAAGAAATGACGGGTATCATAGTCCATGTTTAATGAAATAATACAGGTCAGTATTATGAAATATGATTATAGTAGGTGTATTATATTATAAAATATATTTGAATTTATAAATTAGATAGGTATAATATATGGCTATATGAGTTAAGTTACGACAAACATAAATACCTAGGTATCTACGTAGGTAATAATATGACAATGCACAGGAATTAAGCGTAATTGGATTCATATATTATAAATATTATAATATAAGTCTACTGCTCTAATATGTATAGTTATTCCTTTCTAACCTATACCTACGTCACAATGTATATATAAATTACTTAAAGGCAAACATAGGTTTGAATTGAAATATAGCAATTTATGTACTTATCTACTTGCTAGAAATGAATAACTCATTGAAGCTTGTAAACTATGATCTATAATGAAAGTAATATATAATTCAGTTTCCTAGTTCAGAAATATTATTACTTTTTAGTTTAGTATTATTTTCCAAAAAATACTACTGACTTAAAATTTAGCTGTATATTAGCTGGGGGGCTAAGGGGGCTATCCGCCATTGACCTTAGAATTTTATCAAGATAAATAACAAAAATAAAAAGTGTAAATAAAAGACCTATTGTATTTGAATACTTAGCCCCCCCCCCCCCCATAAAAAATTCCTGGCTACGCCACTGCGGCTACCTGTTATAGATTTGTAATGTTTAATGATTATTAACACTAAACAAATAATAGTAGGCACTAATAATATGTTTTCATATATTGCCATTTATAGTTACTACCTACTCCTACCTATTATATAATGGCACTATAGCAATATTGTATATAAATAATAGTCATCAATTTTCATTGTTTCATGTTTTCCGACCGTCGTATCTATATGTTTTATAAATATTTAATGCAGTCACACACAGATAGGTAGATTTTTTTTTATTTTCACAGGTTTCACTATAGTGGTTTGTGGAAGACGAGGATTGTTTTGTAAAAGAAAAAAAAATATTAAGCCAATCATTTTCTTCACTTATTTCTGTGTGTAAATTAAACAAAAATAAACAAACTAAATTTTTTATATTTTGAGTTAAGAACCTTGAAATTAGAAATGCATGAGTTTATAACAAAAAAACCTATAATCTTATTATTTTGTAGGTATTTACATTATACGCGTATTATATAATAAATTATATTATATCTACGGATCTAAATTCTAAAGCCTAATTAACATTTATATAGGTTTATAGGTATTCAGTGGGGAAAAACCAGTAATACTAAATATTAATGTAAAAAATATAAAAATTCAGTATATATAAGAACATTTTTCAACGAGTTATTATAAAATATTATAAAATTAAATTACAATATAAATTATTACAAATATTATGAACTTTTAATACCTATATTAAATGGGCTACTAATTTATTCTAAATTATAAATAGTAAAAATTATTCTTTTCTATTCATTCAAAGATATGGCGATTCACATATTCCTAGTGTTTATTCTCTACTTTTGTTGCGTCGATGGCGAATACAACGAACCAGGACCTAAATATAGGTGTCCGAAAATAGGCAGTTTGTCTGAACTGGCTTTGCATCCCTGTCGTTGCGTGGCAGATTCCGATAACGGATTAGCGGTACACTGTGAGAACAGCAACTTGGCCTCACTCTCCGTCGGTCTTTCCAATATTGCATCACTTGGTAACGTAGTCTTGGACAATTTGACTATATCATCGTGCAACATTGGTAATAATAATTATAGTATTATATTACGTGTCTTGTTATAAATAGCATATTAGCATCTACTATTCTATAGGTACACTGTTGTCCAGCGAGAGAACACGCTAATGTCTGCTCATCCCCACGTGACACCCTGCCATCGTGACCAGTGTTCTACTATGGCAGGTTGTCACGTGGGGATGCGTAGAAGAACCAATTTTCATCTGGTCGTGGCGTGTATTCTCTCACTGGACGGAGCATAGTGTGTATATTTACGTAATATCTTTGTAAAGGTCGTTTATTTGGAGACATATTTTACTCGACTCCTGTAAACAGGCTGATCATACAAGATACGCCATTAATATTACTGGACGATGATTTATTTTTTGGAATTAATCACACACTTTCCGAGTTACACATTGTGAACTCTAAATTGGCTGAATTTCCTTCTGGTTCATTAAAAGTAAGCAAAAATTTTTTATTAATACTAGTTATATTTTCCAACAAAAAATGTATGCAATTTTATTAAATTTGTATTACAGATATTGAGCAATTTAAAAGTACTGAACCTGGACAAGCATTCAATATTTAATATACCAACCAACGCATTTACTTCTAGTCAATTGCCGACCCGTTTGGAAAAATTATACATAACAAATGGAAAATTAACGTCTCTATCTCCCGACTCATTAAGTCCCTGTAAAAAGTTAAAATACCTTGATCTTCAAGGCAATGAATTGGGGACGCTTCAAAAGAATCAGTTCAAAGGGTTGAGAGACTTAGAAACATTGGATATATCGAACAATAATATTAGTAAAATCGACTCTTCCCATTTTGGTGATTTAACGAAGCTTGTGTCGATTAACTTGGCTAATAATTCATTACCATCTGTAACAAGGTTTAACTATAATTCATTTTAGCAATAATACATACAATAGAAAATTTTAACTCTACTTAAGTATTCCTTTTTATTTATTTTTAAAGAGGAGCATTCGCTAGAAATACATTACTACGGGTTTTAAACTTGAGTCGCAACAAACTGACAAGATTAGACTCTGAGTTATTTCGTGGTATGCGTTTTCTCCGAAGATTATATCTTAGTGACAATGAAATTTCTCAAGTGGACCGAGGGACGTTCGCGTCAATGACAAGAATAGGTACCATCGATTTAGCTAGAAATCGTATGAAAATTATCGACTATCAGATGTTTTCTGGACAAAATTATGTTGAAGTATGTTGATGAAATGTACCTATATTAGTTTATCTGAAGTGTATATATTTTAATTTGTATTAAATAAATTGTATTTCAAGTAAATATGGACAATAATGTGATGTTCTAGATCATCGATGTATCTGAAAACCAAATCACAAAAGTTGAAAAACTGTCATTCAAAAATCTTTATTTGGTTCATATAAATTTGTCCAAAAACAATATATCAGAAATCGATAGCGGAGCTTTCGAAAATTGTGCCAACATTACGATGTTAGACATGTCGTACAATTCAATATCAAATATACCAAGCACAGCGTTTGATAATAATACATATGCAACAGTATGGCAATTGTCTTACAACAACTTGACGGATATGTCTCAGGTAATGTTGAATAAATGGTTTTATTTAAAGGTTTAATATGACAACGATAAGTGCATGATAATAAATGTATTATTTATACAAAGTTATAATTGATAATTTATTATATGTGTAACTAACTTTAAATGTAATACCCGAGATTTAGAATACCTAGAAAACCTATTAACCATTTCCATTTTCCTTACAAATGTTAGTGATGAGTAAAAATTAATACACCCTGAATATATAATAAATAATAATATACAACTATTACAGGTACCAGTTACCAATATGGCGGGCATAAAAATCTTGAACGTGACATACAACAACATTAAGTCGATACCAAAAGGAACATTTCCAAAGCTCTACGAGCTACATACATTGGACTTCAGCCACAACCGTATAAAATCTATAAGTCCCTCCGTGTTCCAGTCTCTTCTCAGTTTGCGGTCCGTCAACCTCAGCCACAATGCGTTGGAAGACTTGAAGTCTACGACATTTGGCACTCTACCAACTGTACTCGAACTGTATTTGAATAAGAATTCCATAAAAAAAATTAATGCTGCGACGTTTGTTAAAATGTCATCGTTGAGTCACTTGGATTTGAGGTATAACAATATCACGCAAATACCGACCATACCAATATCATTGTCAAGTCTGGCGTTAAGTCATAATAAGATCAAAGATATTGGACCCGACCGAGCTTGGCCATCAATGAATGCACTCCTCTCGCTGGATTTGAGTAACAACTTGTTAGGCGATAGTTTAGATAGTGGGTCGTTTTCAAAACTGTTGTCTTTGCAAAGTCTAATTTTGGATTATAATTCTATCACAATACCGCCTGCTCAAGCAGTGAGCCCACTAGTTTCAACAAGACATCTATCATTAAGAGTAATATTATATTGAACGCTCTATTTTGATTAATTACCTATTAAAAAGTATTAACACATATGTATTTTATATGGTAACTTTTTTTAGGGTAATAGTATTACACATCTCAGTTCCAAGGCTTTTGGAATATTGCCTGTAGTGTTTTATTTGGATCTGTCGCAAAATAATATCACTCAAGTAGAATCTCAGGCTTTTGAAGGGCTATTACAATTGCAATTATTGAATCTGACTGAAAACAGTTTAACTGAAATACCCAATGGTGCATTTAAAGGTCAGTATATTATTTAATAAATAAAATAAAAAAACTAAATTTTCACTAAATGTTTATATTAGCATTTTCTATACACCATTTAATTTTCAAAAATGTTTGACCCATGTTGCTATTTATAGATATATAAAAATATTCAATTATTATTAGTTTTATTTAAATTAAGGATAAAAAATACATATACCTAGGAATCCTAATTTAGGAAACTATATAGGTACCTAATCCTTAATGAATAGTTTTCCAACTAAATAGAATATCCTTTCATTTAATATACTCAGGGCTGAACTAGGCCACCGAGGCACTGGGGCATACCCGATGGGCCACTGATATTTTGGTTAAATAAGGCCACTTAGTACACTGTATACTAATGTTTACCTATTATTATTTGATTTTATAAAATGTAGGTTTGGTGTCATTGAAAACTTTGGATGTGTCATATAATCAACTAAATTCTTTGGACAACAAAACAAATAGCTTATTGGATGACTGTCTTTCTCTTAAATATGTAAGTAATTAATATAATTTTATTTCAAAATCTCACCTATAAAGTAATACTTGATAAATTAATATATTTACAGTTGAATTTAAGTCATAATCAATTTTCATTTTTCACCAAAAAATCATTCCCAAACCATATGTACACTCCCAGTTACTTAGAATCAATTGACATGAGCTATAACGAAATACCAATAATAACACATGATATTACGGTTGGAACACACAAAGTTAAATATCTTAACTTAAGTCATAATTCTATCGATGAGATTCGGCCAGGTAACATATACATTTTATAAAATATAATCTCTTCCACAATAAGATTAACATTTTTCACACATAATAAAATATATAACTTATATAAATTAATAGGTACCTACTTATTAGTGTATAGGTATTAGGTACCTATCTACCCATATATTAATTATTAACATAATATATTATACATTTTAGGTGTACTCGGAAACTTAACATCATTAAACGTATTGGATTTATCATTCAATAATTTGGAAACAATGAAAAAAGTTGGCAATATGCCTAAAAATATGTCTATTTTGTTGATGTCCAACAATAAATTAACAAAACTTTCAAAAGAAATCATAAGCTTTGTCCCAAAATTAAAAACATTTAATGTAGAGAATAACTTATTTAATAATTTTCCACCTGAATTGGCTAAAATTGTAAAT
This sequence comes from Sitobion miscanthi, assembly GCA_008086715.1. Lineage (NCBI taxonomy): Eukaryota > Metazoa > Arthropoda > Insecta > Hemiptera > Aphididae > Sitobion > Sitobion miscanthi. The sequence continues at coordinate 7,981,010 of CM017801.1, read as the reverse complement.
AAAGGATCTTCAATTTCATTTAAAGGTAATATCCCTAGTGGTACCTTATATCAATAAATTTATCTTACCAGTTATTATGTACCTACTATAATATATATTCAATAATCAATAAATTATATGAATCATTAGGCAATCCCATTGAATGCGATTGTTCATTGATTCCTATCAAAAGAATGCTGAACTCCAGGCTTAATCCAGATCCACAATGGGAAAATATAACATGTGTCCAGTTATTAACATCAGAAGTGTCTTATGTGGCAGATTTAGGCGAGAGTGAATTGATTTGTGATATTCCTATAGAAGACGAAGATGATACATTTGTCGTAACACCAGATGTCAAGTTTAGGCAGATAAAAAGGTAAATTATTAGCCATGGAATTTTTAAATATTCATTATATATTTTAGTATTTTTATCAATAAATAATATAGGTGCCTATAAGTCATAACCAAACTTAATACTAGGGTTGGATTATTTCCATAAAGCATTAATATTTTCTCAGAACTGATTTTTAGGTTATATTTATGGATAAAATAATTTGAAACTATAATTTGAACATCATATAAAATTTAAAAATAGAAAAAAGTAAACAATTTAGCAGAAATGTATTTCTATTTACTATAAAATATAATATAATTTATAAATTGATGGTACACCCAATAAATAATATTTATACAAACAGATTAAATTATAGTGTTACTATTATTAACTAACAAATATAAAAATGCTTTATTAATAAAATACCCTTAATTTTGAAATATTTAATACTAATTATCATATGACATGCATACATATTATATGATATTATCTTTATTAATTACAAATCAAATAATTTGTTATTGTATGTAGGTATTGGACATTTATAAATTTAAATAATCAAAAATAAATTTAGTCTTTTGGGATTAAAATTATACTGTAGATTTCAAATGCTTGAGTCAAAAAGGACCAATATCAATTTTTGGTGCAAATGAGTTATATTATAGCTAATTCATAGACCTTATACTAGTAGACGGAGCATATAAGAACGGTGAGGTTGATTAGAGCAGTCCTTGGCAATTTGCGTTATGATGATAAATATATAAATATACACTATATATAGTTATACACAGTTTATTGTATCATCTTGTGTGTATATGCCATGTAATTTGGTAACACCCGAACAGCGCAGTCACGTCCGACCAACAGAACTACATCCATACTCTGTCTACTAGTATAATGTCTACAAAGAATTAGTATTTATATCTAATAATTTATCATATTGATTATATTTATTTAAACGTGTTTTTAGGACTGGAAGTAGTTACATAAAAATTGACTGGTTTGTGCTTCAAAACAAAGAAGACATTGCTGATTTTGTAATATTCACTGGTGGTAATAAATTAGAAGAAAGGAGTTCTTCTAGATTAGTTCCTTATAATTTACGATCTCAAACTATTAAAGCAGCTTTCATTAAAGTAAAGAAAAATTTATAACATAATGGTTAGCAATTAATACATTTTAACACATTATAATTAAATTATTTTAACTGTTTTAGGATTCAACAAACTTGTGTATAATACCAAAAGATAGTTTTGGTAATGAGAGACAAATGAAAAAAGGACAGTGTATGGATATCGGGGAATTAGGTCCATTAGCTCTAAACAATGCAAATCAGAATTTTAAAAATATGTATTTGTTTTATTCAGTGTTAATATTATCAATCGTAAAAACCATCGCGTAATTTTTTTTTTATTTACTAGCACACTAGTCAGTAGTCATGTATATTACCAATCAATACTTATTGTTTTTATATTATGTATATGTCTCCATTGAAGTGTCCCCAATATATCAATAAATGAAACATGTTTTTTTAATATCATTGTCTCATTTGTCTTACATAAACAGAACAATAAAAACACTTAACAAATTGTATAATTGAAATTCCTCAAGCCATAGCAATTAATAACAAAGGGTGTTTTTACAACTTGACTGGTTAGAGAAAATAATAGGTCACCTAGGTTTTATTGCATCTATAAATAGTTAAATCAGTGCCGGCAAGTTAATGATATTTAACTCAGTTAAGTTCATAATTATTTTTTCAATAAAATTAAAAATTATGTTGATAAACATTTTTAATAAATAAATTTAGTTTAAAACTAGGTTGACAAATACTGCAATTAAAAAGTTAAGTTAATAAAAAACAAAAATGCATTTGAGGTATTATTTAATGAAATAAGTGATAATCACTTGAATAGTAATCATCATCATAGGTATATTACTATTCAAACAATCTATGATAATCATTACTGTACTAATAAAAAATAATTAATAACTAATGAGTAATGAATAGGTACTATGATTTATGAATATAATTTGTCGCATCGTGTGCTACTGATGTCTTCATAAAGGCGACTAATGTTACCCAAATATTAACATTTATAAGTAACCTATAAATACAATATATTAGTTTTTATCTGATAATATTTTCTATATTCTGCAAACTTATAATAATTTTTATGAACCGAAAACCTGTAATAAAAAAAATATTTTTCTGAAAATAGGAATATTCAAAATTAACTTAATTTGGAAAATAAAGAAAAATATGAGTTGATTTTAAGTTAATATAGAGGCAAATGAGTAAGCTAATAAGTTAAAATTAACTTAACTTCTAATTTATTAACTCATTAATGCTTAGCCTTGAGTGCCGGTAAGAAAAAATACAATAGCATGAATAAGGTATACATATAAGTTATTTGAGGTGACAAAAATTCAGCCTAACCTAACCTCACCTCAAGAAAGAAGTTTTACTTCAAAATAAATTTAAAACAGAACTTTAGCATAATTAAGTACTTATTCTTCATGACTTTTAATCATGGTTTTATTAAATTATAATACAACATTGAAACAATAAACAATATATATAATTTTGAAATTTATTTATTGCATATTACAGAAAAATATTAATCCACAATTGTACTAAGTTTAAAAATATGTTTTATAATAATCATAAGAAATTGAATGTGTTGTGGAATGATTGCGTTTTAAGTAAACTAAAAAACAAAAAAATTAAACATTAAAAATAATATTATTAAAGAATATAACAGATTAATATTTCATTACCATAAAAAATTTATCCACTCCTCTTCCTAACGTATCTGACCATTAAGAATGGAAGACCAAAACCGGTGCTAAAGAAAACTGCTGTGTAAAAAGTAAACTTGTACTTGCTGAACACATCAAATGGCAAATTCTGAAACACAAAAATTATCTTAGATGCAATAATATTTAGTTTACAAATATACACATAATATTATATATACAGCAAGTAAATAGATTTAAATTTAAAGGAAAAATGTATATTGTGTAATATAGTATAAATAATAATTCTCAGCAAACATATCATAAGAGTTAAAAAAATTGGTTTATTTTCCAACTCAGGTTTAAAATTTAAATAGCATTAATGAATACTTATTACTTTAAGAGGACACGCACGTCAATTATTTGTTTAAGAGAACGTCGTATCCGCTATGTTGTCTCTGCCTCACTAATGCATAATATATCAAAATATACATCTAGCAATTTAAATTTTGTATTGATAGCTTAAAAATTAGAGTACATTGACCTATAGTCAAACTTAAATGTAAGAACATGATCTGATCATTTCATAATTCACTTAAAAATTAAAATATTATAAAAACCGACGATACACACAAATAATGTTCTTAGATTTAAGTTTCATATTGAGTCTAATATTCACTAATATTTAAGGTAACAACACAACATTTAAACTGCTAGATGTACATATTGATATGTTATGCGTTAGTAAGATAGAGACAACACATGTGGGTACGAAATCCTTTTAATACTATTTACATACACAATAATCACAAAAGGTCTATAGTAATTTTTATTTAAGTTTAAAACCCAAATTTATAAAACAAAAAGAGAAAAACTTTCAGTGGAATAGTTTTAATTTTATTAATCACTAATACCAAAAAATTTGATTATTTTTATATATTTCAAATTTGGATAACATGTTATAAAAAAAATAAAAACTTTATTGTACACTAAAAATTCTCATATTTTTATGGTGATTATTTGGTAATTCAGTTCTTTATCTATAACTTTGATACAAAATTTACAAAGTAAAGGTTATCATTACAGATTTGTTTTAAATTGTAAAGCTTAACATATTAGATTTTCTTAATCAATTCTTAGTTCCTTTGGTCTTTCTTAATTTTTTCAAATTTTAATTTGAATGCCAGTGTTTAATATTAAAATGTTCATTGACCTAATTGTTATGTGTGTTATTTTGTTTGGTCACTTTGCATAAACTTATGAGAGAATATCAAAATAGTTTATTTTGAATTATAATATATTCTTCCATCGCAATGGCATTTCAATGTAGCAAAATCAGGATTGTGAGAATATTGTTAATATTTTCTATTTTTGTTTTGGACTCTTGTGTGGTTTAAAATTGAATTATTTAAATTGTTTTGGAGCTCATGTCATATAACTATTTAATAAAATAATAACTATCACACAATAACAAACAATTTTCAAAGATTTAAGAATATTGGTGTAGGTATAATAGTATATGTCCGATCTTAATTACATTTTTTGTTGTCAAATATCGAAATAACACTTATAAGTTACTTTGAATTAGTATTAAAATAATACATTAAACATTTTTATTTTCATTAAATATGAGTATATCAAACCAAACATACCTAAGAAGAATAATTATAATTAACATGAAATTTATTTCAATTTATGATATTATTATAGCGAAAATTTATTACAACATGCTATCAAGAATTTCAAAAAATTGTTTATATTTGTATACATTTCTACACATAGTAGTTGTGTACCAACTCATTTCAAGGTCTGAATTTTATACATATTGCTGGTATATCATATATTATGTAACTTCTTAAACAATTTATTATGAACCAACATGTATTAATATAAACAAATGTCATCCTTAAGAATCTTGTAAATGATAAACTTAACAAAAAAAGTTAAATTATTAACAAAATACTAATCAGATATTTATATGATAAAATCATAACTTTCCATACAGTACGGCTTTAATATTTTATAATATATGTCTTTTAAAAGCCATATTAAGACAGCTCTTTTGAACCTTGTATGTCATTAATGTAATAAATATAATAAAAATAATAAATATAAGATTTAGTTAATTTTATATACTTATACTATAGTTTACTGCTTAGAGTTATTTAATGGTATATATTTTTCAATATTGTATCTTGATATTAAAATAAAACTATGGCATGCTACTCAATATTATTCTTATACAAGGAAAATTTATGAATTAGGTATAAATATTATGTTTTTATTAAGTAACCATGACAACAAAAACCTTACGAAACATTGATCAGAAACAAAAAAAAAAACTTGTGCCCAATAACTTAATATTTATGTTAAAATAACTTATAGGTACAATTTAAAGAAAATTAAATGCTTTTTAATTTATATATTATTTATTTTCTTGAACTTAGGTAAAAATGAATCAATACTATTTTTTGTAAATTGTTGATAATGCTGATAGAATATTAACATCAATAACATGTAAAAAAAAATACACAATAACGATTATAGTTGTCAAGTCCCCGACACTAGTAAGACATCGTCAGTAAATCAAATTAATAGAAATAACACAAGAATAATTAAGTAGTTAGCCCACATTAAATCAATGAAGTTCAGATAAAACCTTTTATATATATGTTCTCGTAACTCATTAGAGTTTGACATCATTTACTACTGTAGAAGCCATGAATTTGAGAGTCCATATCTTTTAAGAGTTAAAGCCATTTTAATACACTACCTAATATTTAACTAAAATGGTTACATTAAAAACAGGAGTTTTCTATTTCTATATAGTACGGGTTTCAAACGGAACATTTGATATTCCGCTACAGAACAAGCAAAAACGTTTAATATAACGTTTGAAGTAGGTACCTATGTTTTAAAAACCTCACGACCGTCCAGAAAATCTTAAGATAACCACAAAACAATTTGTAGAAGTCACGTTTTTTTTTCAACTTACATGCCCGGGACCTTCATACGCGTGTCCTCTTCTGACCGTAGTAGTTGAGAACTGCCTCAACGCTTGTACGGCTTTTGAACCAAACATGGTGTAAGTTTTAATGTAATTAAACTTGAAAAAAATGTCGACGCTCTTACGGGCGTTAGCAAAAAAATTTTGTCTGAAATCACTCGCAGAAAATCAACCTTAAAACTTTAATGTCTTAATGACGATAAGGTTGAAGGTTATCTCTGGGACGATTAAAATTTAATAAAGCATCGTAGATAACGACGTATGTAGAATATCTCTGAGCGACCAGTATGGCGTGGAGCCGTGGAGGTAAGCTAATACCTCCAAGGACTATGGACAAAAAAAATACGGTTACGTTACAAACATCGAGGTACAACCGTAGTCACTAAAAATATTATATTAATATAGAATTAATGAATAATAGATTATGGAAGTCGCGAAAAGTCACTCTCAAAATAAATTGTGGATAAAAACAATAAGTTTTTAATTTGTATTATCCGGTAACATTGATTAATAATAAAATGTATTCTTCAGTTCGAACGGCACGAATTGTTTGTCAATACCTACCTAGTATTATTATGTTTATTATTTTCATGCACACTCAGCCAGCATTACCTGTAATTACTAAAATGGAAAATATAGCCATACAGGTAACTTTTTTTAGTTTCTGAGCGAAGCGATGAATATATTGATCTTATAATGATGTGTGTTTTAGATTCTGAGTGAAGCAATGAATGTATTGATTTTACAAAAACGTGTGTTTTTTAAAATTTTTTTTTTATTATTATATATTTTTTTTTTTATTTATTTTTTTTTGTGTCTATCATCACCTTTTAGGACAGTAAAAGTGCTTGGATTTCTTCAACAGTATGTCTAGTTGGTACGGCAGATGAAAAAAATTAAAAATCCTTAGTCACAGTTTTTATTTATAAGCATTTAAAGTTCAAATCTTGACACAATACGGAAAAATCATGAAAATTAACAAATTATTTTGAGTTGAGAATTCATAAAAATTTTTCTTTTTAAATCTAAGATTTTAAAATGTAATACAAGATTACCTATAAGTTTGTCTACCTTTATCAAAAAAAAAAAAAAATGTCTACAAGCAAATCAAATTAAATTATTATGAGCGTTTGAAATTCATATTTTTAAACATTTGATATTCACTCGATTTCTCATGTAACGATTTTCCTATTTTATTTTAATTAAAAAACGTATGACTGTAGATACTTGAAAATTACACTGAATGTTTATATTAGCATTTTCTATACATGATAAAATTTTGAAAATAATTTGACTCTTTTTGAGCTGTTTACGGACATTGTCAGTTTTCAATTTTTTTATTTTTTTTTTCTATAAATATCAATAAAATTTTATTTGGTGGGTAAAAAAGCGTGAAAATTTAATGCAAGGCTCCTGATATATTGTTACATAGCAGTTGAAAAATAATAAAAATACATAAGCACAATTTTTTTTTATAAGCATTTAAAGTTCATATTTTGACATAATTTATCAAATTTATAATTTAATAATTATTTTGTAGTTATAAATTTATAAAATGTTCAACTTTTATAGCTAAGGATTGAAAATTTAAAACGAGGCTCCACGTAAATAGATTATATATAAATTACTTTATTCACAATAATATCATCAAACATACTTGGTAATATCATAGGCTGACTGACCGTTTTCGCTCAGAATCGTTTTTCTTATTCAATGATATTATATCATTGTATTCAAAATTAACACCATCCATTACAGTGACCCATTTGTAAACTTCTGTACAGCAGAGCGACACCCACTTTCTCACATTTATTTTTTGTTTTTTTTATTTTTGTGCTTATCATCATCTTTTAGGACAGTAAAAATGCTTGGATTTTCTTCAACAGTAACTTTTTTGATAGGAAAGTGAATTTTGTTCGTACGGGTCATAAGTAAAAATTTCCCAGTAGTTTTTATAATTTTTATGAGCGTTAAAAATTCATATTTTTTCAACATTTGATATTCAATCGAATTCTCATGCAACGATTTTCTTATTTTGTTGTAATTAACAAACGTATGACTGTAGATACTTGAAAATTTCACTGAATGTTTATATTAGCATTTTCTATACACGATAGCATTTTGAAAATAATTAGACTCTTTTTGAGCTGTTTACGGACATTGTCAGTTTTCAATTTTTTTAGTTTTTTTTTTCTATAAATATCAATAAAATTTTATTTGTTGGGTAAAAAAGCGTGAAAATTTCTCCTAATAATTATTTTGTAGTTATAAATTTATAAAATGTTCAACTTTTATAGCTAAGGATTGAAAATTTAAGACAAGGCTCCATGTAAATAGATTATATATAAATTACTTTATTCACAATAATATCATCAAATATACTTGGTAATATCACAGGCTGACTGACCGTTTTCGCTCAGAACCGTTTTTCTTTTACAATGATATTATATCATTGAATTCAAATTTAACACCTTCAATTACAATGACCCACTTGTAAGATACTCTACTGCAGAGCGACATGCACTTACCCATTTTTTTCAGTTAGACCGACGAAAAAATTGCTTTCGCATTATTTCCGCGACGCCGCCATCGTTTATTATGCATTAAAATGAAATACAACTTATGCATAATGTTTAAAACCTAGGTTTTTTTTTTGGGGGGGGGGTCCTCTAAGGGCGTGCATTTAAATTTATTTTACATGTTATAAAAGATAAAAGATACTTACATTGTTGGCTGAAGGCCTGCTGTTTGCATTTGTAGAATTCTCGACTCGGCTTTGCTACCCGCCAGATTTGTCTTCTCGTTCTGTTGTTGTTTTCTCGGCCCGGCTTGATAGCTAGCCGCCCCCTTATCTCGTTCGTCGCGTCTACTCCTTCCGATGTTGTGGAGTGTGCGTATCGCCGTTGTTGGTTTCCTAGTTTTCCTTCTGACCGTTGTTGTTGTACTCGTCGTTCCAGGAGCTTTGCAGTAGCGGCCCCTCTCACGCCCAATCGTGATTACCCGGACGGTGACCAACCGTGCTGTGGGTGTCCTAATAATGTCCCGGGGCACTACAACCGCTGTGGAACAGTTTCGGATGAGTTGATTTGAGGTGCGGATAGGTGGCGGGTGTAGTGCCGCTTGCTGCTAGTCTTCCGGAGTTCCGTTGGCTGATGTTCTATCGCGGTGGGACGATGTTTGCCAAGTGTGGTCAGTTGTTTTTTGCCGGTGTTTTGGTTTCATAAAGTTTTTCTTCTGTCTGGTCTTGCTGCGTGCTGCTCGGTGTGTTGAGTGCCCGGTCGGTGGAGACTTGAGGCGTACGGCTCGAGCGCCCTTTCGAATCAATAGCGATCACCCGGACGGTGACCAGCCGTGCTGTGGGTGTCCTATACTAATGCCCCGGAGCACGCCTGCCGCTGTGGGGCAGTTTCAGATGATGGTACTGAGGCGCTGGGTGGTCTGACCGTTTGGTCCCCGCTTCCCGGTCGTCTTCATATCGAGCCTTCGGTCTGTTGTCGGTGCTTGGAGGGCAATATTGGCCCTCTCTGGTCGCTAGTGTTGATCCGCCGGTGTTTGATTTTATAAAGTTTGCCTTCTGTGCCTCCCCCGTTGGCCGGAACCGGAATTCCGTTTCCAGTCGGCACCACGTGGAGGTGGGGGTAGGACTCTGCCGACCAGCTATATAGGTACCTACTTCAATTAAAATTAGGTACCTATTTAAATACTTTTTCTAATAATTTTTTATATATACATAAACAGATATATTCAAAATATATTTAAAATACCTACTCACATTTTTATATAAAAATTATTTATGTATGGTATGTTTGAACTGTTTGTCGATAACAGAATTTTATAATCGTAGGCCGTCGTCTTGTCGACGATAGGACATTGCCCCCCATTAAGAGGACGCCACATCCACATGTGTTGTCTCCGTCTTACAAACGCGTAATATAGGTACCAAATTTACGCTCAGAAATTCACGTTTTATGCCGTTAGCTTAAAAATTAGAGTGAATTATCGTAAAAAAACTTCCAATAAAACACAGATAATATTCTTACCATCATAAGTATCATCACAGATCGATTTACTCTAATTTTTAAGCTAACGACATAAAACGTGAATTTCTGAGCGTTAATTTGGTATGTTACGCGTTTGTAAGACGGATTCTTAAGAGGATTCGAAACCGTGATTTTATGTTTTTGTCTAACACACACACGACATATGATTTTTGACTGGTTCTTTGTCAAACATACCAATTGATCTAATGAAGCGATAAGAATTCTAGAAACAGATTTTAATTTGTCGTCAAGTCTACTTGAAATCGACCTTTCCAATTTTTTGATATTATCGGATTATTCCCCAATTTCCTAAAAATGTCATATTACAAAATAGTATTTAAAAATTGTCGTATTTTAATTTTTGGAGAAGTTAAATTCAAAAAATCAAAAATGTGGGAAGGTCGATTTCAAGTAGATTTGACGACAAATTCAAATCTGTTTTTAGAATTCTAATCGCTTCATTAGATAAATTAGTATGTTTGATAAAGAACCAGTCTAAAATCCTATGTCGCGTGTGTGTTAGACAAAAACAGAAAATCACGGTTTCGAATCCTCTTAAGTGAAAAAAATAGTTAAAAAACCAAAATTAAAAATCTAGGTACCTAGTTTAAAATAATTTTAAAATATTTAAATATTTGTAGGTACGATTGATTATAATATAGGATATATTTAATAATTAGAATATTTCATTATTTTAGTGTAGGTGCACTACACACATTGTTTGTACGTGATTCTCGCAAATACCGTATCTTCACATAATAAAAAAGTAGTAGGTACATATTGGCCGAAAAGAACTTTGCGTAAATCCAGTGTTTGGAAGAAACGAGTTCCAAAAGGAGCGATTCCTGGAATGAATTTCTTTTTACAAAATAAAGAACAAGAAAATGAGGAAAAATAACAAAATTATTCGTTCCTTACTAGTTCCAACAATTTTACACGGATATGTAAGGTACATTACACTAGCACCACAACTTAAACTATTTTCTTCGAATTTGGTTCCATACTTTAGTAACCGATTAGTAACCATTCGTAACCGAAAATTTGGAATTAGTAACCTAAACCAAGTACCAGGAAAACCGTTTTCCCAACTGGGTGCTGATATTGTAATCCTTAATATACTCTTTGAATATATTTTTATCAAGTATATACATTATACAAGCATATCCTTGATCAAAAGTATTTTGGATAGTTTTTTTAACATGAATATATAAAATATTTTTTATTTTAGATTCCTAGTGGAACGATGAATGTATTGACTTTACAGAGATGTGTGTTTTTAAATTTTTTTTTTATTTTTTTTTGTGTCTGTGTACACGATAAGTAGTCGAAATAATGCTTCGATTTTCAACTTCAGTATCTTTTTCGATTGGAAAGTGAATATCGTTGGTGCATTGGGGAGGTCAAAATTTAAAATTCCCAGTAATTTTCAAAAGCACCAAGAAAAACAAGAGATAAATTAAGGAAAAACGGGAATTTTTACGCAAAATCGATTTTTCACAAAATTGAATTTGGTTTTTGTTGTATCTTTAAAATAAATCACCGTAGGTACATGAAATTTTCACTGGTTATTTATATTTTCATTTTTTATACACCATAACATTTTTCAAATATTTTGACTTATTTTGAGCTGTTTACGGACATTGTCAGTTTCCATTTTTTTTAGTTTTTTTTTCTATAAATATCAATACAATTTTATCTGTTGAGTAAAAAAGCTTGGAAATTTAATAGAAGGCTCCTAGGTTATTGTTACAAAGGCAGATGAAAAAAATTAAAAATCCTTAGTCACAGTTTTTATTTATAAGCATATAAAGTTCAAATCTTGACCCAATACGGAAAAATCACGAAAATTAGCAAATTATTTTGAGTTGAGAATTCATAAAAATTTTTCTTTTTAAATCTAAGATTTGAAAATGTAATACAAGATTACCTATAAGTTTGTCTACCTTTATCAAAAAAAAAAAATGTCTACAAGCAAATCAAATTAAATTTTTATGAGCGTTTGAAATTAATATTTTTACAGAATTTGATATTCACTCGATTTCTCATGTAACGATTTTCTTATTTTATTGTAATTAATAAACGAATGACTGTAGATACTTGAACAAAATTTATTAAATTTAAATTTAATAATTATTTTGTAGTTAAAAATTTATAAATGTTCAACTTTTATAGCTAAGGATTGAAAATTGAAAACAAGGCTCCACGTAAATGGGTTATATATAAATTACTTTATGCACAATGATATCATCAAATATACTTAGTAACATCATAGTCTGACTGACCGTTTTCGCTCAGAATCGTTTTTCGTATATAATGATATTATATTATTGAATTCAAATTTAACACCATCCATTACAGTGACCCACTTGTAACCTACTGTACAGCAGAGCGACACCCACTTACCCACCTTTTTTGACTTTATTTTTCCATAATTTTAAATTAGTATATTTTTATATTTTAGTTTTCTTACTGAATATAAAATATAAATATATAAATAAATGTTGTTAAGTATTAATATAGGAATACCCATTTAATTTATTATTGTATTTTATATAAAATAAAGATGTTTTTTATCAAATAAATTATTTTTTATTTTTTATTCAATAAAAAGAATGATTTAAGAAATAATTATTTAAAATAAATGAAATATTTAAAAAAATATTTAATTTTAAAAAGGAAAAAAATTAATTTATTAATATTTTATAACTATTCATTTTTAAATCATTAATTATTTATATTGATATAAATACTATTTATTTATTTATTTATGTGATAAGATCTTTATTTTGTTTCAAACCATGAAAATTAAATTCCTTTTCCAATAGTTTATGTGGTGGTGTCTTAGTGTAACGCACTTAATTAGTGCTGCTAAAGAATATTTTATTTTAATGAAACAAGTGATTTGTTTTAGAAAATACAAGTTTATGTGTGTTGAAAATACACTTAGGTAATGTAGTTTTTGATCAAGGATATGCTTGTATATACTTGATAAAAATAATGTATTCAAAGAGTATATTAAGGATTACAATATCAGCACCCAGTTGGGAAAAACGGTTTTCCTGGTACTTGGTTTAGGTTACGAATTCCAAATTTTCGGTTACAAAAGGTTACTAATCGGTTACTGAAGTATGAAACCAAATTCGAAGAAAATAGTTTAGGTTGTGGTGCTAGTGTAACGAACCTAGATATGTAAAAAATTGAAATTAAGAGGACGCTACACCCGTATGTGTTGTCTCCGTCTTACAAATGTACAATATAGCAAAAACTGTTTTGCGCGGGAAAGAACTGAGATGGCTACAATTATAGCTAAGAAACGAGATTTTTTTTTTCAATTTACAATATTTTTAAGTTATAAACTGCCCTAGACCCTAATATATAATTAGAAAAAAAATTACCAAAATCGAAAAACTGTCATCGATCAGTATATATTCTAGTTGGTTCCGCATGACACGAAAAGAAAATTAACTTAACTGCACGACAATGATAATTAACTAAAAAAAATTAATTTACAACAATAAACAATTTAACTGAATAAGTTAATAAGTTAAAAACAAAAATAATTAACATTATTCTTGGTTATTTAATATTTCCTGCAATTTTGAATATAAAATAACTATATAAAAACATTTTATAAATTTTTAACTATAAAACCATTTTTTAATTTTAAATTAGATAAATGTTAAAAATCGAACTTTAAATGCTTTTGAAAAAAAGGCTTGACAAGTCAGGGATCGATATGTAAACTTTCTTGATCTTTAACTTTTAGAAATTTATTAACGGATATCAAACCCATATAGCGATTATAACAATTTACGACGCTTTAAACGCTTATTCAACATCTGTAAATGATGAAATAATGTGGCCCATCTAAATCGGTATATCAATAACAAAAGTTTAAAAACAGGACCAAATTATAATACGAAATGATGAATGTCACTGCTCGCGTCAACCTATTTACTTAATCTATATTTTCTTTTAAAATTAGACAATCATCAAAAACCGTATTTCATAAAATATGATTTATTTTAGAAGACTTAACTTTAACTTTTTAACCCGTTAATGTCTAGCCTTGACTATAACGTTCGGGATTTTGAGGGGGGGGGGGGTAAAGCCTTGCTTTGATAATGTTCAATAAGCTTAAAACAAAATGTAGGAAATGTTTGGAAGGCTATGGATATTTTTGGAGTGAGAATTGTTTAAAGTTAAAAATTTATATTATTCAAATTGAACTTGTATGGAAATACTGTATAAAGTATAAACACTATAGTCTATAATTTAGTTTTGGGTTGGAAAAAAATAAAGTACTCTAGCGTTGTGTAAACAAATGCACTTTTTTTAACTTAATAAAAAGTTTACAAAAAGTGTGTATTAACTTTTAACTTTACTGAGTTAACCTACATAGTTAAATAACTTTTAACTTTTAACTTTTTGTTATTGGTGCATATTAACTTAATTAAACTGAGTTAAAAAAAAATCATTATATGCCCAGCGTTGAGTATAGGTACCTACTTGATTAGTCGTATTCACACTTGTACCTATGTATATATTGAATTTATCAAACATCCGGGTATGATTACAGGATTCTCTATCTTGTGTTATTAACCAACTTCACTTCATATGTTATTTCCATATCTTTATATCCAAAGGTGTTCATTAACATGTTAAAAAGTTAAAGTTAAATTAAAACTTTTAAAAGTTACTTTTTTTAACTTTTTAACTTAACTAGTTAATTATTTTTGTTTTTAACTTATTAACTTATTCAGTTAAATTGTTTATTGTTGTAAATTAATTTTTTTTAGTTAATTATCATTGTCGTACAGTTAAGTTAATTTTATTTTCGTGTCACGCGGAACCAACTAGAATATATACTGATCGATGACAGTTTTTCGATTTTGGTAATTTTTTTTCTAATTATATATTAGGGTCTAGGGCAGTTTATAACTTAAAAATATTGTAAATTGAAAAAAAAAATTAAACTGATAGTTAAGTTTATTTTCTATCTCAACTTTTAACTTATCTAGTTAATTTTTTTTGTTAACTTTTAACTAAACTGAAGGCAATTTAATTGAATTAACTTAACTTGCCACAGTTAATTATTTTCATTGCCCACTTTTATTGACATCATACTTACTTACTACCATCCATATTACTTTTATGGTTTAAAGCACAATAGCCATAATAATGTATAATTATAATGTTATATATAATGATATATCGTAGTAGGTATAATTTAATAATATCGTATTAATAATTAATTAATTATTATAAGCATAGTTATTACATAATATTATTATTTAGATTATAGGAACATAATATAATATTATAGTTACTACAGATTATTATTGTTTAGATTATATGGAATTACTTATATTAATTTACAATTCAATCATAGTATTAATTATTGAGTGCTTATTATCTTATATTACATTTGGGTGGCAATCAGTGTCGAAAAATAATCAATGGTAGGTAGATAGTAGGTACCTACTATAGTAGTTACGAGTGTAGGAATTCTTAAAAAGCTTATAGTAATCTATGACTTAGGCCTTCCACACACGAGGCGATTGACACGCGATGCGATGTGTGCGCGATGTATGCGATACGAGCGATTTGTGCGATAGGCGTACGCACACGAAGCGATTGTCGTGCGATTAATATCATTGCTTAATATCTATCGTTCGATTATTATCAGTCGTTTACTTATGTTTGCGCACAGTGCACTGCAGTTCTTCACAGCCTTTTTAAAAATGTCGATTTCATCTAGTGACAAAGAAGCAATTGCTACGTACTATTTGTACAAAAAGTTAGTTAGTAGAGAAATACGACAATGGAATCAAAGAAGGAAATTTTGGATTCATCCTTATATTCAAAGGAATCACCACTGTCGACTTTTTGTTTCGGCTAGAGAACTTCAGGAAACCGACGTTTATTAATAAATATATTTATATCGTTAATTACTATACAACTATATTATAATATAATTACGTATAATATAATAATAATATATTATACGATTCGTGCGACGCGACTGCCAAGCGACCAGCACTGCTAGTCGCACGTGTCGTCCGTCGCTCGCGTCACAGTCGCGTCGCAATCGCGTTGTTATCAAATTGCGTTGTTAGTGGATCCCCGTTAACTTTGCTATGAAATCGCGAGTTAGCGAAATCACGTCACGTGTCAATCGCCTCGTGTGTGGAAGGCCTAAATCATAGTATTAGACATAGGTACCTAAGTAGTAGGTACCTATAATTTATAACTTAAACTTGGCAATCGGTGCATGAAATTTACCTACAATCAGCTATATCCTATATGGTGCCATGGTGGACCTATAATAGGTACGAATGTATTTAGAATCTAAAATGAATTATACTTAAGTTCTTAAGTAAACTAGTTTATATTAAAAATACAGAACTTACGTCTCACTGTGAATAATAATTATAATAACAAATAAACTAACTCAGTGTTCGGATAACTTAAATTCTATGAAAAGAATGTAGATAGGATAAAAATGCATCACAATATTTTATTAGTTCAGTATTTTAGTAAATACATAGATAAATGCAAATCTAATTATGTTATACATATCTTTATACGCCGCAGAGACTTCTCAAGCATCGACTCGACAACAACTGTCATATACAGTATTTCTATGAATGCCAATATAATTTTATTAGTTGCGTAAAAGAACTTGAAAATTTGATACAAGGCTCTTACTATATTGTTACAATGACATTTGAAAAATATTAAAAATCCTTATTCACAATTATTTTTTATAAATATTTAAAGATCAAATCTTGACAAAATACGAAAAAATCACAAAAATTAACAAACTATTTTGAGTTGAGAATTCATAAAACTTTTTTCATAATATTTAAAAAATAAAAACAACGTTGCGCAGCCAAAGTTCTCCTTTTCATGTGGAGAAAATCTGGTTTCTTAGCTATAATTGTAGCCTTCTCGGTTCTTTCCCGTGCAAAACAGTTTTTGCTATATTGTACATTTGTAAGACGGAGACAACACATGCGGGTGTAGCGTCCTCTTAATTTCAATTATTTACATATCTGCGTAAAATTGTTGGAACTAGTAAGGAACGAATAATTTTGTTATTTTTTCTCATTTTCTTGTTCTTTATTTTATAAAAAGAAATTCATTCCAGGAATCGTTCCTTACAAACACTGGATTTACGCAAAGTTATTTTCGACCAATATGTACCTACTACTTTTTTATTATGTGAAGATACGGTATTTGCGAGAATCATGTACAAACAATGTGTGTAGTGCACCTACACTAAAATAATGAAATATTCTAATTATTAAATATGTCCTATATAATCAATCGTACCTACATATATTTAAATATTTTAAAATTATTTTAAACTAGGTACCTAGATTTTTAATTTTGGTTTTTTGACTATTTTTTTCGTCCGGCACTATAGAGATTCCCACTTAACGGCCAGCTGGATGAAAAAAGGTCGCTTTCCAATGCTTCAACCGTGGTCGAAAACCAAACTTTCGGTGTAGGCAAAAAACGTAACACCTACTCCGAAAGTTTGGTTTTTGATAGCGGTTGAAGCGTTGGAAAGCATTCTTTTTCCGTCCAGCGGGTGGTAAAGTGGGAATCCCTAAAAGTGCCGGGTGGTAAAGTGGAAATCCCCAAAAGTGCTGGGTGCACACGTCACGCGCGTATCCCCTGCACAACCAGACACTGAAATCCATACCACGGTCGTCGGTCCTTACAAAATTTACTTTTAATTACATCTTATATTCATATGCGTCCATGCGTGATGTTTAGAATAAAGCCGTTTCTATTTTATGAAATATTGTTGTCGCAGAATTATGGTCTAGTTGTTGCATAAATCCCTGCGATCCCATAGGCGTGACAAAAAATATTATTTTAAAATATTTCGTTTAACGATTTTTGTTCAATGATATTTTATAAATTACGTTTCGCGTTATTTTTCGTTTAATTATATTCTATAAATTATGTTTTGCGTTATGTTTTGTTTAATGTTGTATTATATTTTTTTATGTTTTGCTTTGCGATTTTTAATTATTTTTGATCCGTTATAATAAAGTTTATAAATTCCAATCGTTTTTGGTCAAATATAACGTTATTATAACGCGTTTACAAGCCCTGATAATAATTATAAATGCATAATATACCTACGTAGTGTAGTGATATATTATTAGGGCTAGGATTTATATGCATTTGCATGTTTTTTTCCTCAAGTCCAAATTTATTGGTTGTCAGATTTGTCCACGATTTGCAGGCTTATTCTCGTTTAAATAGAACCAATTTTTTTTTGCATGTTTTTGCATATTTTGAACATAATGCATATAATTGCATATTCATAGATTTTTGAGAATTTGATTTTTTTTTCCTTAAATTTTTAAATTTTTATAAGATATTGTTAATTTTAAATGGTGTTCATTTCACGAAATCGATTCAAAACACTTGAAAATGTGTAACATTATAAACGGTGAATATGAAAAGGAAGAGGAAGAAGAAGATATTAATATTAATTTAATTCCAGGCCAAATCGCGTCATTTAAATATGCTCCAATAACCTCGAGTTATGTGGCAGGGCCTAAAATTAAGATATTTTGCTACTGCACATACCTAAATTCTACACCAAAATATTATAAAATAATGACCTAGTAGTGCACATACAACATATAACTTAATTGCATAATTGTTTTTGATATTTATTAATAATTAGTTATAATAAATATAATATAATATACAATCTAAGACAATCTTCTATAAAAGTCCTTGATACCTACCTATATGACTAAACATTTTAAAATTAAAAACTAAATAGCTTGAGTTAATGTACTTATTATATTATGATCCACTCAGAATATGGTGTAGTCGGTATTATTTGTAATGTTAAGGATTTTAAACGAATACAATATGCTAATTAGTAATTTTAAATAATCAATGTTGAACATTAATCAATTAAAAATTTATAAATACCGAAAATAGTACTTCACACTTTTAAATTTGCTACTGCACATTTAATATTAGCTACTGCACATAGTGTGTGCTACTGCATACAATTTTAGGCCCTGTTATGTGGGAAGGAATTTTAGTCAATATAAATCTATTTTACGTTCAAATCGCCGGTCGCTCGTATTTGAAAATGTGAAACAACATATTATCATAGTAGCATGTAATAATATAAACTAATATTTAATGTAATAATATAAACTAATATTTAGTGTAATAATATGAACTAATATTTAATGTAATAAGTAATAACTCATAATAATAAATTATGAATTATAGTAAATAATAATATTCTAGTAATAATAAACATTTTTTTTTGCATATCATTGCATATTTTGGTTAGTAAAATGCATATTTTAAAATTTTTTATTAAATATAAATCCTATCCCTATATATTATCAATATACGAAAGATACCTATATATTATAATCAATATACAATCGTCACTACAACTTACCGCTCCTGTTTTTTTTTTTGTGCCATCCTACCAATCGATCTAATAATGCGATAATATTTCAGAAAACTGATCTGAATTCGTTAGAATGTCTATTTGAGGTCGGTCAGTCCACATTTTAAGATTTCTGATTTAAATTCCAAAATAAATCACGAATAATTAACGTTGGAAAATTCCGAAATTTCAAAATATTCAAACTAAATTTATAGATGTGGGGGGGGGGGGGGTGAATTGGAAAAAGTGAACTGACCAATCTCAAGTAGACATAATAACGAATTCAAATCAGTTTTAAAAAGTATTATCGCATAACTAGATAAATCAATATTATGGAATACAAATTGGGTGTTTTGGCTAAAATAACTGTTTACAGGGGCGGACTGGAAGTATATCAGCCCAGGTGGATACCGGCCCAAAAAAAATTATATATAATAATAACAATATATTTATTGTCATAGGCATAAATATGATGAAGCTGTCGCGCACCACCCCTCCCCACCACAAACCAAAAAAAAACATGTAAGTTTACCAATTTTTTCTAACTTGAATATAGTAACCACTCCTAAATATTAGTATTCGTAATATTTTTAGCCATGTTTTTGGTTACGCTATTGTTTGTAATATGAAATTAATGATAATTCCTTCATCCTTGTAAGGGCAAATAGTAAAATAATTCAATTATTACTTTAACACGAAGAAGATAAATCAATGTAAGTACTAGGTAGGTGAAAAAAAATGTTAACAATTTATTATTAATGATTATCAATTTGATAAAAATTAACATCATAAATATCAGTTTAGGATAACATTTTATACATTAAACTTGAGCGGTTTTTAAGATACTTTACAACTAGACTAACTAGTATATCCACGCTCATTTGTGTGTATGTAGTATGTGTATTGGCTATCGGTTGGCGGCCGGTACAATAACAATAAGTAGATATCAAGAGCTAATAATAGCAAAACATACTCATTACCAACGCACTAAGCTGATAACTGAGTGATATAAGATATAAAACTATAGAAGAAATCATAATCATATTATACGATTATAGTGCAGGATACGAAACTAAAATAATAGACTGCAATACTGCATGACACAGGAGACAGACAGCCAATTTACCATAATATCACACATTTATAATTTAAATGTAGAGCCCCTAAATTGACTGGCCCAGGTGGACTTCACCGCCTTTCCACCCTGGCCAGTCCGCCCCCGACTGTTTAATATACTATAAATTATGTGTGCCATAAAAAACTTCGTTTCAATAATATACGAAACGTAATGGAAAAAATTGGATTGCAACGAAATAAATAAAATTGTTATGTATTTTAAGATTATAAAGTATTAATAATAATTATCTAATATTTACATTTACATAATATAGTTGTTAAAAATAGATAAGTACCTAGAAAAATAACCTTTAATTTAATCAATTTATTTAAATATAATTAGCTCATTTATAGAATTCAATAATAACATAATTTAATACCTACAACCTACGACCTACCAATTTACGGCTATTATATCTATATATTATTATGATGTTATGGCATTTTGTAACAAAAATTAAACATTGACCGTAAACATTGGAAAATTAGTGTAATTTCCGTCTGAATAAAGTACCCATATATATGCCATCAGTATTCAGGTTATTTCTTATTATGTTATATACTAGAAATAGACAGTAGTATAGGTACCTAATAAATAATAATGTGTATTTTCGTTATTACCATAATATACACTCGTATAAACTAATTAAACTACTTATGTATTACTCGTTACAATAATTATAATAAAAATAAATAATAGTAATATTATTATTCTGGGACATGACCTTGGGCAAACACGTCGTGCAAAACACTATAATAATAATAATAATATGTAATGCGGAGATTGCAATTCGCGGTGTTGATAGCCGCGAAATAATATCGTGTAAAAGCCTTCAGTCCCACACAATCCGTCAGCTGTTCCGACGGCCAGCCGATCATATGGACCAACCAGCACAGATGATAACGAGTCCCCGATTATTTCCTTTATTATTATTGTTGTTATTATTGCAGTGATTAAAAATGTGAAATAAATAAATTAAATTATTAAATAATAAATAGTTTGCATGTTAAAGAATATTGTTATGTATATATATTATGCGTCGAGTTGTTGCATTATTATTAGTTTTGTTTTTTAAACGCACTATTATTGTAGACTTAGCCCAGTTTCATTCCGTCGTCGTTCTATTGCGTGCACTAACGTTTTGTCCATCATAAATTATAATCGTAACCATAACAGCTGAGGAGTGTACTCTGTGCAATTTTGTTTCACCATTGTGTTCCTTATCTTCGGTTTTGCACTTTTTGCGCATTGTTTTGCAATTTTCATTCGCGAACGCAGGCCATTCTCATTCAAAAATTAGACATGTAAAGCCGTCACGATGGAATTCATACACGCTGGTGCGTTGCCGTCCGGCGGGCGCCAATAAAAATGGTATGTTATTTTTTAATTTCACAGATTCATAATAGGGACTTACATGATGAAATTATTACATCATTGTTGATGTTAACATTTCTTGAGCTTATTTCTTTGACATGCACTTACCTACTTAATGCAGATAAAAAAAGTATTTTGAGTGTTTTGTACACAGTTTCAATTCTCAACTACCTAGTAAATTTTGATTAAATTTCGGGATGCCTATTTTTGTATTATGATGAGTCATAGAATTTAAGTAAGGTACCATTCCATAAAAAAAATTAATTAAAAACTAATTTATTATATTATTACTTCTTACATTATTATAAACAAGTTAAGAAAAGTATTTAATTTTTATTAAAACTATCTATAGGTGGAATATATGAAAATCAAACAATTAGGTATTTATATTGTGGCCCTGAAAGCCTATTTTTAGTAAAAATACATTAAACTATTCTCTAGTTCTAGTACATAGGTAATTACCTAATTAATGTTTTTAGTTTTTATATTTATTTTTTTTAATTGGAATGTAAGTACAAAATAATGTAACATTTAATTATTATTTTAATTATTTATTTTACTTAAATGTAAGTTATTCTTGAAATACATTTTGTCTTTAAATTAAAATTCATTTTTTATTTTTATAAAAATCATCACTACTTATACAGATTTATTTATTTACTATTAAAACTTAATATTGTGGCTTGATATTTGAAAATTATTTTACTAAGTGTGTTAAGTGTTTGAAATAAGTTAGAAATGTATGTACCTATTAGTAAATAATATATAATATTAAACCTACTTAATTAATTACATATATATTTTTTTAATACTTTGCATAAGTAATATAATATAATATTTTTGTATGGCAACATTCACAGTCAGAAGTGAATTATATATTTATTATATTTATACCCCTTTTAATGATTAGTTGCCCTAAATTTAAATGTTCATATTTTTAATGACTTTAATTTCATAGGTAATAATAGTTATTAAATTGATTGATTTTTATTTTGACAAATATTGATGAGTCATATTTACTCAACAATTGAAATACATTAAATTTTATTTTTTCCTAAAAATTAGCTTCTAGTCATTGTTTTATTCATCTTTCTCGAGAATATAATTATCCTCGTAACTATCTTATTTAATGTAATTTAACCTTGTTTAATAAAATATTAACTTGTTTTATTTGTTTCAGATTTTAAATCAATCGTTTTCATGCTAAACAACTCGTGTGTTATTGCAAAGTGCAATATATAAAATATAACAATGTACTTATGACAACATATTTGCCTACAGAAGTTGTGGTAACAGGAAGATATTACATGAATAGATCTGTTTTCTAAATAAACATATCATCTTTTATGATGGAAAACCTTTTAGTTTATCATGTTGACATCGGAAGATGGATTACATGTGACTTTAGCATGCTCAATAAAACGTAAAAATTTCTTTCTTCAATGTATCTAATTTATCTATTTAGTATGATAATTATTTTTCTAAAAACGTTATAGAGTATCTGAATTAAAGTTACAAATTGAAAAAAAGACTGACATCCCGGTGAACAAGCAAGTTCTGTTAGTTAGTGGTGGAGGCCATCTAGACCCATTCAAGGCCGTTTCATGTTATTGTGCCGGTACTGATACAAGCCCATTTTTTTTGTTTAGCAAAAGACTAATTGATCATCCTGAACCACCTTCTGCTTATTTTGACACTCGACCAGGTAAGCTTTTGTACTTTGTCTAAGAAATAAAGAAACGTAATTTTCTATTATTACAAATTATTTATAAAAAAAAAATATTGAATATTTATATACTTGAAAATATTACAAAAAAAAAAAAAAAAAATAACACCAGAAATAGTATTTTTTTTAAATGTTATACCTGCTTGTCTTGTCTCCGTCTTTCAAATACATAATATCATACCAAATAGTACGTTCTGAATAATTTATTTAAGAAAATGTCTCACCCGCATGTGTTGTCTCCATCTTATACACGGAAGACATACCAAATTTTCCTTTGCCAGTTTCAATAGTATGCTGTTAGTTTTGATATTAAAGTGATTGACTTATTATTAAACTTTTAGGTAACACAATTATCTGTGTTTTCTGGTTGGTTTTTTTACGATATTTTAATTTTTAAGTGAATTATGAGCATTATAAAATATTAATGTTTTGCATAATCATTAATTACGCACTTAAAAATTAAAACATTGTAAAAGACTCACGGGAGAACACAGATAATGTTGTTACTAAAAATTTTAATGATAGGTTAATTTACTCTAATATTAAAATTGATAGCACCCTATTGAAACTAGCAAACAAAAATTTGGTATGTTGTGTGTGTGTGTGTGTAAGACGGAGACAACACATGCAGGTGCGACGTCCTCTTAACTCTGTTGTGTTTAATTATAGAGTGACTTGACCTATTACCATATTTAGAAGTAAGAATATTATCTTGTTAATTAAATATGTATTTTTTATATTTTAATTTTAAAGTGAATTATTAGCATTTTAAAATAGCAAATTGTTTGTACATTTTAAAAAGCTTATAACTCGCTTTAAAATTAAAATAAAAACAAAGAACCTGTCATTTACTAGATAATATTCTTACTTTTAAATTTGATAATAGGTCAATTCACTCTAATATTCTTTTTTTGATAGGCATAGACAAACTTGTTGGGAACCTTCTATTAAAATGTCTAATATTAGCTATGAAAAGAAAATATTTTATAAATTTCTAACTGAAAAATAATTTACAAAATTTAAAAAATTTCTCATGGCTGTAAATAGCTTATAAAAAGTCAAAATTGTTTGAAAATGTTACCATGTATGGGAAATGGTTATTTTAACATTTGGTGAAAATTTTGTATTTAGGATTATTTATTTTGAATTACAACAAAATATCAAAAATGGATAGATGAAAATTTGTTAATTTACCGATGAAAATCCGATATAGTAAGATGTTTTAATTCAAACGCTCATAAAATATTAATATTACTATCCAGTTATTTTCTTTTTTTTTTGATATAGGAACATTTGTGGATATTCTAAATGCTAGCTATGAAAGGATAAAACTTTTATGAATTTTTAACTGAAAAACAGTTTCAACATTTTCAAAATGTTGATGAATTTGTAAAAATTTTAAATTAAACACATATAAAAAATAATCGTGCTTATGTATCTTTAATATTTTTGAACATATATTAATGAAACTTTTAAGGAAACTAGCATTACATTTTTAAGATTTTTTACTTAGTGAAAATGTTTTTATCAAGAAAAATTTTTTAAATAAAAATTACAAAATTTGAAAAAATTGAAAAAATTTCCTAAGGGTATAACAAGCTCAAATAAATCAAAATATTTCGAAAATGTTACCATTCATGTAAAATGGTATTATAAAATTCTAATGAAAATTTAAAGGGTCTACAGATATTAGTTTTTGAGTTACACCAAAATAATGAAATCATTTTTTTCAAAAACGCTTTCAAAAATTACTTGGAATCTTCAATTTTGACCTCTCAAATGTTCTTAAACAGTAAAGATACATATTAATTTAAAATTAAAAGTATATATTTTATGTATTATTTTGCAAGTTAAAACTTAATGGCTTATTAAAAGCTTACTATGAATGGAAAATTTTAATATTTTTTACATAATATTTATTTTATTGATAAACCATTTGAAAATTAATCCAAATTGTACATAATCTTGTTTTATAATTTATAATATTTAGTTATAACTTCTAACACAATGTTTACATACTCTTACCTATTCTTGTCTTAAGCGAGCATACTTATCACTTATACTTAAATAGAATGTAGCATTAGGGAATATTATTTTATGCATTGGTATAATTATGCTATTATATTATGCATACAGACTTAAATTTATAAATACATACAAAAAATGAACAAAGCATTTTTAATATTTATTCATAAGGTATCATGTTAAAAATATATTCTAATTTGAGTACTTAGTATTTAATAGTGGTTGGGACAGTAAAAACTAAAAACAAATTTATCTACTAGTAGTTTCATAATTATTGGCGATTAACGAATTTAACTATAAGTTTTTTATACTATTGTAAATGTTCAGTTAAAATTAGTTGAATTTAAATACAGTTATATAAATATATGGTTAGTTACTTTTATAATTTATAAACAGATAAACTCTTATCAAAACTTATATTATGATGTCCTCCAATTTACTGTGGTGTTAATTCATTTGGTAGATAATATAAATTAATCTTTTTTGTTAATTCATTATAATATTGCGCATTATTATATACATGATTTGAATTAAGAAAGATAAGACAGGCAACAAAGGTCACCAAAATGTAATATTTAAATTTGGGATTGTTATTCACTTGTTTTAAAAAACTTGTCTCACAAATAATTCAGTGGAAGGATACCATAATTGTATTGTCATGTTAATTGTATACAGAGAACAAATATCATCCAAGCATATGGAAATTCTTGTTAGCATAAAAAAAAGAAATTAACAATAAAGTTAAGGTTAAATAATTTATTACTGGCAAAACTATACCAGTAAAAAATATATAACCAGACAAAGTCCAATAATTAGAATAATAGATAACTATTTATGTTGAGTAATTCTTAATTTTGAATTAAAATTATATTATGTAAAAATAGACTTATTACATAATATTATTCTTATATTTTTATACATTATACATATAAACCAATATACCATCATGATACATTTTATTACTGTTGAGTATTTATAACTTGAATTTCAAGGGGGATAAAAATTAATTTGAATTCTTTATTTTTTCGAATTATATAACTTCAAAGGAGAATACAAAATGAGACATATAAACAATTTTGAGTTAATGCGACTTGACTGTACTTAAATTTGTATTTCCATTATTTGTTATATCAAAAAATGTTAATTTTATTATTAATACATAGTTGAACAACTACTGTTTCAGAACTGTTAAATATCCTTATAATTAATTATAAAGCAATATGTATATTGCAACTGTCATGTTTGTATTTGAATAAATTACATTTAGTATTTATGGACTTGTATCTGACCATTTTGTTATTGTTTTAGAGCAGCGGTTCTTGACCTTTTGTAGATCACGGACCTTTTGATGAAAGATTTTTAGAAATCACGGCCCCCTTACCAAATTTTTTTTTAATACCTTTTTTTTTTACAAAACATCTCATGTTATCACACCCACAATTATAATAATTATTTTATATTACAAATTACATAAGTAGACATAACAAAACATACACATTTATAGTTATTTTTATTACAATTAATTTTTTATAAAAATGTAATATAAAACTATAATTGATCAACTCCACTTAGTGGCAGTAAATATACGACTGCCAAGATTACAGTGCTGTATGCATGTACATTTAGTATGAACAAGAAAAACTGATAACTTAATAAATATTAATAATACTATTTGGTGTAGAATCTACATACTATATATGAAAAAAAAAAAATAATAATCCAACAGTATTGTAAAAATACACTCATGCCACTTATTGACGTATGTTATGTGTTAAGGCTACTGTGGACCCCGGATTACAAGTTAAGAACTGCTGTTTTAGAGTAATAAAATTAGACAAACCAATGTTTATCTGTATTACAATATTATTTTTAGATTCTGAGCGGATTCTGATGAATGTATTGTTTTTACAACGTTATTTGTTTTTTTCTGCCTGTTACCACCTATGGGCCAGTAAAAATGCTTACATTTTAAACTTTAAGGGTGGTTTCTAGTAGAAACTTAAATCTAGTTGGTACTTTTATGAGGTCAAAATTTAAAATTTTTAGTACTTAATAAAATAACTGGTAATAGTTGGGAAAGTAGGAACTACTCTGATGTATATTAGGTGTCAATAGCTCTCGTAATAGATGTGTTAAATTTGAATTTAATGATATAAAATTATTGTAAGCGAAAAACGATTCTTAAGGGAAGACAAGCTCATCCAGCTTATATTTCTATATATATTTAATAATATTGCTATTTAAAGAATTATATTAGTGTTAGTACTTAAGTTAATAAGTTAAATTGATTTTTGATGAAATAATTGAATTTTAAAATGTGTTTGTGTAAAAAAATAAAATATAATAGTATCTACACTTTAAAGGTTTTAAGTACAAACAAATAATATTTTTAAATTACAACTAAATAACCAAAATAATTATTCTTCATTTATAAATCTAATTTTGTCCAAATTTGAACTTAAAATTTCTATAAAAAAATCTGTTTTCATATAGATTTAGATTTTTTGGTTACAATATGAACTACTCTTAGGAAACCTTATTATAAATTGCCAATCCTTAGCTATATCCTCAGCTTTATACATTTTTAATTACAAAATAATTTGCAAACTTTGACATTTTGACAAAAGTTGTCAAAGTTATTACTTTAAATGCTTCTATAACTATTTAACTCCTGTTATTATAACCTATGAGAAACTAGATTCCAACCATTAAAGATTCTAAAGTAAAAAATTAAAGTGTATTTACTACCACAAAAAAAAAATACATTGTAAAATCAATACATTCATTGCTCTGCTCAGAATCCAAAGTAGGTTAGAGAAAAGTGTTAATTTTTATACAAAACTAGTTTTGTACAAAATTGACCTTTTTGTGATATTTATAGATATTTCAATATTTTAAATTTTTTTTAGTTATTTTTGACTAAAGTGCTTTTTGTTTCTGACTTTTCTGTTGGTATATAATATTTATTATTTTGTAATATAGTATTTACTTTTATAAGCATTTATGTGTACCTATCCGATTTAATTGATTTTGATAGATAGCCAAAGTAATATCAATAATACAAATATTCAATTTAATAACAATTTTAAAATTATTTTAATAAGTAAAAATAGATAATAGTACAAAACACATCCTTGTAATGGCTGGTATATATTATATAATGTTTTCACTTGAACATACTAAAGTATCTTCATTTTTTATTTTTTACTTTGTCTCAAAAGTTATTATGTAATATTTTTTACTATAAAAAGTACAAATTACCACTTACTACAATTTTACATACAATGGTTCCCTCTTTTTAACCAGGACTATTAATATGTACAGTATAAGGTTACATATTAACATTTTATTTATTATATAAAACTTATTATATTAAAATCATATTTTGCTTATCTATTTAAAGACAGTTTATGCAGTCATGTCAATTTATTAATTTTGTTTCTTAAATTTATGTTTCAGATACAGATTTTACAAGAGAACACCATAGGACTCAAGGAATGCCACCTACAATAGAAGCATTAAATGTTAGAGTTTCTCTAGCACAACAATATAGTGAAAATGCTCAATATAATTTAAATTGTATAGATATCCTTATCAATGATCAACATATGATGCATCAAGGTTTTATTAAATATTTTTTTTAATTTTTTTAATTTTTAAGATTCTTTCAAATTTCATGTTACAAAAATTGTAGGCACTACTCTACTTAAGTTAAGAAACACATTCAGCGGTGAACTTGTGCTCAGGGGTGTGTCAATACTATATGGTAGGTACATATATGGATGACTCGGTGGGAGTTGACAAACAGGTATGGCCTAACTGCTGCCGACGAAAACTGGTTGCCTGCTGACTGTGTTTCTTAACTTGTACAGAGTATATAAATAAGTGATTTGAAAAATTGTCATCATAATTTTTTTATTTTAAAATTATTTTAAGGTTGGTCAGCAGCTGTTGCAAATATGCTTGATACAGTAGAAAAGTTTAAATTTAAAGCTGATATATTTGAAAATGATTTTAAACGATATCTCAATGGACGAGAAGACAGTATTAATTTACTTAACAAGTATGTTGTGATGTACAGTTAAGTGTAGGAAAACAACCTATTTAAAAAAATTGAGATATAATTATTTTACACAATAAAATATAAAAATTATATTATTTGTTATAGACAGGCAGCTTTCAAATCCATTTACTTGATTTTCTCCCATGATAATTTTGTTTAACTAAATTATATCTACTTATTTTTTATCAGCCTCTTTCTTAATGTACTTGGAATGTATTTTTTAGATACGTATATATTTTTAAATAATATTTTCAGAAAATAAAAATTAAAAAAACAATACTATTAAGTTTAATAATAGTTTCATTACTGTATTACAGTGTTTGGTAAAACTTATAATTGTTAACATGACTGCATTTGAAATGTATGCAAGATATTACACTTAAGTTAAGACATTGATTCAATTTATATCTTATTAACAATTATAATATGATTTCAAATGCAAACATTTTTTAGAGTTATTAGATATATTATTAGTTGATAGTATGAGAAGTATTAACTATGCTTAAGAAATACATTAAAATAAGGTTCATGTTATAATGAAGCTAATTTAATTTATAAATAAATACCCAGTTGCTTATTATAAAAATAATTTAAATTCAGTCTTGTTTTTTTTCAAAAATGTACATTGTCAAATAATGCCCTTCTATTGATTTTTTTGGAAGTAAACATTTAAAATTGTTTAATATTTTTTTTCAGTTTTAATGATATTTTGATAGAAATTTCAAAAATTCCTATGCTACCAGCTCTTTTAGAAAATAATTCTGAAGAACGATCACGTATGGATAATTCAACAATTGATATAAAAAATATAGTTCATCAGTCATTACTTGAATGGGTTACAGCCCGACAAGGACTATCAAATTTGGAACATATAGTTGAACATTGTGAAAATAGTTTAAAACAGGTATTATGGATTAGGGTTATTCATAAATAATAGATTGTTATTTATTGCCATAAATATTTGATCTGTTATAAGTTTGACGAAGGAATGTTGAACGCAGTCTTACAAGAAGTATCTGCCATGAATGAATGCTCTAGTCGAAGTGATTGTTCTGAAATTAAAGGACTGGAACATAGGTTATTTAAACTTTCCCAAATGATGGATGAAAGTAAACGATTAGCAACAGAACAATATAATCTTGCCGATGTAAATATTGAGAGCTTTTTTAAATTAATTTAAAATTATAACTATTTTTCTGGATACCATTTTGTTATTATATTCAATATCTGTTTTTAGAATATAAAAATGAATCATGCAAAAGCTGCTAATGAAGGTGATGTATCAGTTATTAGTGTGTTGTTAGCATCTCATGATAAGCAATTAGAAATGATGAATAAAAATAATTTGCGGTTGTGTGATATTAGAAATAGAAGTATTTTAGCAAAACAAGAACTTTGCAATAATCTACACCCACGTCTTAAGTAAGTCATTATTGCCTAAATGTATTGTTATACTAGAATCTATGATTTATATTTTAAGTTTAAACCTTATATATATTGTGCCTATAATATGATTGTATAGATAAATAGCATTTTAAATTTATATGCAATTGCAAATTGTAATATAAGTTATTAAAAATGTTTAGAAATTTGAAGTCTAAAATAGTTTAACCATATTTATATGAAAAAATACCAAACAACTAGATTCAAATTTATTAATTGTTCTTAAATAATTATTAATACAAACTACAATACAATATTTAATTAATATATAATACATATATAAATACATAGTTATAAGATTGAATGCATTGTTCATATTAGTAAACACTACACTAAAATATTATAATTAT
Source organism: Sitobion miscanthi (assembly GCA_008086715.1). Classification (NCBI taxonomy): domain Eukaryota; kingdom Metazoa; phylum Arthropoda; class Insecta; order Hemiptera; family Aphididae; genus Sitobion; species Sitobion miscanthi. The sequence goes on along the minus strand of CM017801.1, from coordinate 7,949,356 downwards.
TTAAGCTTTTAAAATAGGTATTAAGTTTTTTCAAAACTAATTTAATATTATTTTTAGTGATCTACAGACAACTAAAACTTAAATCATCATTGTATTAAAATCAATAACAAATTCCGATCATTTACAATCTAACAATATATTATTATTTATTTGGAAATATGTAAGCTTTCTTGAAACTGAATCAGCTACATTATTGAATTTCATAACAAAGATAAATAAAAATAATAATGCTGTAAGAATATTATAAAACTTGTAACCATTATGGGGAAAATTATTATTTATTGATTAGTTTATTATTTTATTGTTATTTTAAGATTTTAATGAAAATTAATATAATTTAATTTATGATATGTATTTATTGCTATTCATTTTTATAATTCTTCTAATAATGTATACAGAATGGGTCACCATAATTTTCTATTTCAATATTCATATGAAAAAATAAAAGGAAAATAGTGGCATTTTATGTACAATAAATTAATATTTTTGACGAAAAAAAAATATGATTACGTTGTATAATATGTATTATATTAATATTTTTTATTTTTAGGTGGTTAATTGTTATAGAAAATAAAGTTAGTGATGTTGAAGCTATTATGCTGTTATATAGTGACAGCTTAAAATTGACTCGTGAATATTTGGATGTTGTTGAACAGTTACATAATACACCAACACTTTATTTTAATGCAGTTGCTGAAGTTGTTAGAAGACGCATATTTTCTCAAGCATTACTTATTGTAAGTAAAGTTCTTGAATTTGTGCCTAAAAAAAAATTATTAAGTTACCCATGGGTAATAGTCACATATACTTATATGCATTAAATATTATGTTTCCAATTTTAGTGGTCTAGTGATCTTGCTTGTCATATGATGGCACGTCATTCAGATGAAATTGCTAAACGTAAAAATTTTCAATCTCAATTTGAAGGTCACTTCTTAAGCCCACTATTTCCTGGATTAGAAGATATGCCACCAGCATTTGCGACACAAGCACCTCCAATATTTGATTATAACTTACCAAAAGTAATATCAATACATTTTTTCAGTTGATTAATAGTTTCTTATACATGTGTTAAAAATATATGTTTTTTTTCAGCTTTGTTTAGAAGATTTAGATATTTTAATCAAACAATTGCCTGAAATAGCCCGTGTAACATCAGTACCTAATTTTAATGCAATAACTCAGTTCTTTTTATCAAAATCCATACAAGAAGATGGCACACTAGCTATTGAATGTAATAATGATCGTAGATCTGTAGCAATGGATACAAGTAATCTAATGTTAGGAGATATGAATACAATAGAAGAGAAACTTAATGAAGTAATGACAGCAGTTGGTCTTGGATCTTGTAAGATTGATATGCAGCTGGAATCAGATGTCATTAAAAGAACACATTCAGAAATGTATGTATGAATAGTAAATTCATTAATTTTTCATCTTAACACGTTTACTGCAGATAACGCCAAATAGCATAATTTAACATCATTCTAATATTATGTGTCATGTGAGGACATGGCATTGTTATTAAGTGCACTATAATTTGGTTAGTGTTATGACTAAACTATTTGTGTTTTTTAGCGTTTTCTAAAAGTAATATATCATATAATATAGCATATAATAAGTAAATACATAGAATGATATTTAAATTTTTAAGAATTTATTTTTAATATTCCAACTTGTTCAGTGCTACGTTAAGTATACTCAAAACTCAAATATGATCCGCGACAAACGTGTTAATGTTATTTTTCATACATAAGAATTTTAAAATTATCACCTCCTATTTTGAATGTTTATGATAGTATAATAATTCATCATTAGTATCATGTAATATTTTAAGGCATCCTGAACATTGAAAGTATGCTATTTATGTGTACAATGTAGTATGTTAATTTTAATGTGTTTGTTTATAGAAGTATTAAGTAATAAAATCGATCTTCATGAACATAATCAACGACCGCACTAATTTTGAAAATAAGATAATGAACTTGTTTTGATTAGTTAGCGACTACACTCTAGACTATTTTATAATAATTTTCTTTCAGTTTTTAAACTCAGTTAATAACTACTTATTCTTGAATTGTGGTTGTTATTCTGTACTTTACTTAAGTTATTACACTTATAACTGAATATTTCTGCATAGCCATGTTTATCACTTATCAATAGAATTTATATCAAAAGACAAGGGAAATTATGTATACATTTTTTGAGGTTTCACCTTGAATTTTTCAACTTCTTTTTGCTAAGAAACTGTATTTATTTTAATTTTCAGACACTTATATGAGTTATAAGAACATTTGGTTAGTTGAAAACAAAATAACTTTATTCTCAAGGGGATGTTTCAGTGACATTTGTTGTTTCCGTCTTACCACTATAACATACCAAATTTTACACTCAGCAGAACATGTTTATCACTGTAGTTAAAAAATTAGAGCGAATTGACTTCTTATAAAATTTAAAGGTAAGATTATTATCTAGACAGTGACTTAGGCTTTTAATTATATTTTAATTTTAGAGCGAGTTATGAGTATTTTAAGATGTACAAACAGTATACAATTTTTAAATACACATAATTCGCTTTAAAATTAAAATATAATAAAAAGTCTATGTCATTGTATAGATAATCTTACCTCTAAATTTTATAAGAGCTTAATTCGCTCTAAATTTTAAGCTGACGGAGATAAATATGTTCTGCTGAGTATAAAAGTTGCTATGTTATGCACTTGTAAGACAGAGACAACAGATGTCGCTGTAACGTCCCCTTAAAGGAAAACATATAATAATAATGACACTCACGGTGGTGTCCAATACTAGACAAACTTCACTCTACCTGGCCGTATTTCATCATGCAAGTAATGAATACACAGTGTCTTCACAACTTAGTATATAGGTACCAGATGGTACATCTTTTTCCACAGTTTCAGTAATTTATGATCAGGAACGTCTGCTTAATTTTTTGATAAACTCATCCTAAGTTGTCAGTTCTTCATGAAATTACAAAAGTTATTTTTAGTATAGCAGCACGAAAAAAGTAATAGAGCTTAATGATCCAATGTTTAAAGATTAATCAGAAAATGTCTAATCTGCAAGATTTCTACTCCTAAAATAAAAAATAATGTACTTGTATTAATATATTGGTTCACTATAGTGCGGCGATTGTCCTCTGTAGACTAGATTTACAGTTGTTAGTATAGAATACGACACTTCATTTACAATTCCGTATCGTAAACTCACGTCGGTTGGTTCTTTTCCACAAATTCCGTACATTGACCACTATGTTTTAATGCATAGTAAATTGTATGTGGGTATATTATTGACACGTAGCATCAGTATTTAAATTTATTGAATAGAGATGGAATTTTTTGGAAATATATATGTGGTGGTCAAAAACTTATACTTTATACGTTAAACATTAATAGTAAAACTGCTCTAGTAGTCGTATATTTGTAAAAATTAAATGCTCTGGTAGTCTGAAAACGAATATATCTATGACAAAAATGTCATATAAAAAAGAAGACAATCATACATTCTCAACATTTTGCCGTTCCAACAAAAATCGCACTTTTAAAATCATATCATAACAATAAAATAAAAATGTCTGTGAAAAATAGTTTTGATGTTGCTTCAAGAATATTTGGAAAGAAAATAGGTAATTAACTAATCAGATAAAGCAAAATATATGATAAAAAAAACAAATTTTTAATTAGGTACCTATGTTATTTGTTATAAATTATAATTTTTAAAGTTACGAGAAAGCGATTTATCTTATAGCTACGAGAAGGGCAAAATGTCCGACATTTTGTGGGTCAAATTTCAGATTACATTATCAACAATATAAACAAATTATGACATTTATCTCACTCTATTTAATATCAAAAATTAGACATTCATTCCTAAAAAAAGGTGGGTAAGTGGATGTCGCTCTGCTGTACAGTATGTTACAAGTGGGTCACTGTAATGGATGGTGTAAAATTTAAATTCAATGATATAATATCATTGTATAAGAAAAACGATTCTGAGAGACAGCCTATGATACTACTAAGTATATTTGATGATACTATTGTGAGTAAAATAATTTATATAAATACCTATTACGTGGAACCTTGTTTTAAATTTTCAATCCTTAGCTATAAAAGTTGAACATTTTATACATTTTTAACTACAAAATAATTATTAAATTTTAAATTTGATAAATTTTGTCAAAATTCAAACTTTAAATGCTTATAAAAAAAAATGTGTCTATGTATTTTTAAAAATTTTCAACTGCTATTGTAAAACTATAACAGAAGCCTTGCATTAAATTTTCACGCTTTTTTACCCAACAAATAAAATTTTATTGATATTTATAGAAAAAAAAACTAAGAAAATTGAAAACTGATAATAAACAGCTGTCCGTAAACAGCTCAAAAAGAGTCAAATTATTTTCAAAATTGTATGGTGTATAGAAAATGCTAATATAAACATTAAGTGAAATTTTCAAAAATCTACAGTCATTTGTTTTTTAATTACAATAAAATAAGAAAATCGTTACATGAGAAATCGAGTGAATATCAATTTTTGTAAAAATATGAATTTCAACGCTCATAAAAATTTAATTTGATTTGCTTGTAGACATTTTTTTTTTTTTTGATAAAGGTAGACAAATTTATGAGGAATCTTGTATTACATTTTCAAATCTTAGATTTAAAAAGAAAAAAATTTATGAATTCTCAACTCAAAATAATTTTCGCGATTTTTTAGTATTTTGTCAAGATTTGAACTTTAAATGCTTATAAATAAATAACTGTGACTAAGGATTTTTAATATTTTTCAAATGTCATTGTAACAATTTAGTAGGAGCCTTGTATTAAATTTTCAAGCTTTTTTACCCAACAAATAAAGTTTTATTGACATTTATAGAAAAAAAGACTAATACAATTGGAAACAGAAAATATTCCTAAACAATTCAAAACAAATCAAAATATTTTATCGTGTATAGAAAATGCAAATATAAACGACCAGTGAAAATTTCATGTATATACGTTCATTTGTTTTAGAGTTAAACCAAAAACCAATTGATTTTGTGGAAAACCGATTTTGCGTAAAAATTCTCGTTTTTCCTTAATTTTTATGTGGTTTTTCCGGCGCTTAAACTATTAGAAATATTAAAATTTGACCTCCCGAATGCACCAATTAGATTCACTTTCCCATCGAACAAGATACTGTTGAAGAAAATCGAAGCGGTTTTACTGCTTCAAACCGTGATGACAGACACAAAAAATAAGAACACGCAGAATCTAAAATATTATTGGAGTAGGAAAAGCACCTTTTGATACCCGTTAGTGATATCAGTTAATAATATATTTCTCTATTGTTCATGGAAGCAATGGTCTGAAAGAATTTCCATATTAAGTATTCCAATTATAATAGTACCTGTTGTAGAATAATAGAGATATAAAATGTATAATTATAATATAGGTATACTTCATTATAATATACTTTGGCCCCGGTTGTAAAACTCAAAAAGTGGCAACTAAAGTGAACTAATGCCCACATTTGTTTGTGTTATAATATATTATAATAGTTAATTATTATAGTCTTATTATTCAAAGTATTACTGTTTTATGTTAAGCAATTCCACTTTATCAAAGGTTCTATATGAATTTTTCCTAAACCGAAATAATTCTGCGCACAAGATAGGATTCTGTTTTAGTGAAAGTCCGATTATACAGTTTTCATACGTTTATATACTTTATACAATATACAGGTTACACTGTATTTAATATCTTCATGCTAACTTTATTTTAAATAATTCATATTATTAATAAAAATATTATCAACGATCATAAAACTAAATCACATATCTATTTATTAGTTTAAATGAACTATAACAGTAATTCGAAACCTCTTCTATTCTACGCCCACTTTGTAGATTTTCAAAAGTCTCGCGTCACATCCTATACATTGAAAAAAGTTAATTTACGGACATCGTGGCGGCATAAACCGATTAAGTATCCCGGCGAAGATAATGAGTGTTTAACATTCGAAATTCTTGTCGATACCCGATAACGGAAAAGTTTTTCCCTGCATTGTAAAATAAAAACACAAATTTTACTTCATAATGACTGCTTGCGCTTCCCCAGCAATGTGTACACGCCTCCCAGGTTGGAAAACAGTGAACTACAGTAAATAGTTTAGAGTTACAACTCTAATCACTAAATTTGTATTCGCCTTGTAAGTTTATATAGGGCTGGTGGTATGGGCATGTACCAGTTGCCCTCATATGTTAATATATACACGATTACAATATATAGCCTGTAAAATAGGGTAGGTAAATATACAAATAATAAATAAAATTATTTATAAAAATAATGTAAAATAGTATAAAATGATAGAATCAAATTTTGATACTTGCAATTATATATGATATTGTATTTTGTAATAAATAATAAATATAATATGTTATTCAAACAATATGGATAAAATGAAAATTGTATTAATAATAATAGCTTACTATACTAGTACTACTTGGTGCAAAGCGAGGATTTTACCAAAACACGTAAATTTAGACGCGTCTAAGTGGATAGCCGATTTATCGCGTGGGTAACGAGTAACGCCAATTTATTACGCATTACACAAGCGATGTGAAATGGTGATATACATTAAAGTCGTGTACGTCAAAGCTGTTTGTGAGCGAAGATGAAGCGGTGCTTTTAAAATCGGTTATCGAACCCAAACACAATTTTTTTTTTGTCAAATTATAACATTGAATGCCACATAATTATAATATTTATTATTTCATTGACTTTTTCATATTATCTTATAAGTAATTATTACAAAATACAATATTGTAATATTAATATACAATATTAAGTAAGTATATATAATTCCAAGCATATGCATTTTTTTCTTTCATTTTATACTATTTTACTATATTTTTATAAATAATTTTATTTATTATTTGTATATTTACCTCCCCTATTTTACAGGCTATATATTGTAATCGAGTATATATTAACATGTGAGGGCAACTGGTACATTCGGTTGGGGGCAACTGGTACATTTGGTTGAGGGCAACTGGTACATTTGGTCGAGGGCAACTAGTATATTTTTAAAATTCCGATAACAGCCGTTGGGAGGGCAACTGGTCAACACTCGGTGGTATTTCCGGTAAATTGTTATCGCTAGCTTCCTAGATCTAGGCTCACTGACAATATCGTATAAGTGTATAACCGTTGATTCCGGTAACAAACAAATACCAGACACTGGTAGGGAAACAGGAATACCCAATATTTAAAATATTATGAGCCACTTAGTCCTTAATATTTATTTAAGAATCGATAAATAGAATAAGACCTATGGACCACGAAACTTTCTTAAAATTACTATATTATTAATGATAATAAATATATTAGTGTAATTTTTAATTTACTATTATAAAGATAAGTTTTTAAATATTTCGATGATCTTCGTCTAAAAAAGTAAATTTTAATTTTAACAAAATTCCAGTATGATTAAGAATGGTATTTTAATTTATGATGGGTACCTAAGTAGGTACATAGTAAATAGTTTTATGCTATAGAACTTAATTGTTACTATGTTGAATGTTTAGATATTGTATTATCACCAATAATAAAGGTCATTATAATATAGACTTCGTTAAAGTTATGTTGGATGATATACATAATGCTGTTAATGATAACTGATAAGTGTTATACGTTTATTAATTTATTCTATTCTTACCTAACTCAAATTTAATATATACCTAAATAACACTTTTTGTGTTTATCAATAATTATTATAATTATCCATCTACCTCTTATACTACTTTGAAACAAAACAAATTATTTACCTATTTATTAGATTTAATTGTGCAGAATTAGATACTTCAAATATTTAAAATAAAAATTTTAATCATTCAGTTACTTGGTTACAAAAACAAATATAAGAAAAAAACATTCTAATCTTATGACAGTAGGTACAGTATAAATTCACAATGTGTCGTAAATAAAAGTTGAACATTATTTTTTGTACCCAATATACATTTATAAAAAAACTGTTGAGTGTTCTGGGTAAATGTTTATATAGTTTCTAATCGTTGAAAACCAACATTTAAGAACAAAATATTTTTTAGGACGTGATACCCGCATGTGTTGTCTAATAAGTGCGTAAGGCGTAACATAGTAAAATTTTCGCTCAGTAGAACACGTGAAGCTCTGTTAATGATTAATTTACAAATTAGAATGAATTTATCTTTTATAAAATCTAAAGGGCTTTTTATAATATTTTCATTTTAAAGCGAGTTATGAGTATTTTAAGATGTACAAACAATTTACAATTTTAAAATACTCATAACTAGCTTCAAAATTAAAATATAATAATAAGCTCATGAGGTTGCCTAGATAATATTCTTACCTTTAGATTTTATAAGAGGTCGCTCTAATTTTTAACTAGCGGAGCCACATGTGTTCTACTAAGCGTAAAATTTGATTGTTACGCACTTGTAAGACGGAGACAACACATGCGGGTATCATGTCCTCTTAACATTTTTAAGTTTTTTATTTTTTTGAATGAGAACATACAGTTTTAATTTCATTTTCCAAAGCAAAATTTTTTTAAAGTATTTCGTTACATAAAAATTGAAATACTAAGAAAAATATTCTGCTTTGAAGTTGAAATTAAAACTGAAGTTGTGATTCAAAAAAGAAAAATTAAAAATTATAAGAATACAAAATATTTAAAAGTATATTTTTTTTAATAAAAACATTGTTTTGTAAAGACTTGAAGCAACGAAAAAAAATTATCAAATACATTAATACTTTTTGAATAATGAGTATCCTGCGTTTAATAAATCACTCTGTATAATATATCAATCGATATATACTTAGGTACCCTTGTAATTTTTTGATATTTTGATAAAAATATATAAAATATAATTGATAAAAAAAAAATATTTATGTTGCTATTTCGTTTATTAGTAAATAGTAGTAAATACAAATAATTAAGATAGGAAAATGTTTTTTTTCGCGGGTTCAAAAGATTACAAATTTTGGTGGGTTATAGAGGTTAATGTGTTATCATTCTCTGTTTTTATTTTATATTTATCGATTTTCATATTAAAATAAATGGAATTTGAAATAATTATATTCTATAAAATGTTTTAGTTTAAGTTAAGATATTATATGTTTGACCTTGTGTTATAACTACGTAATTCAGCCGATAGCTCTTAAATCGAAAAATAAATACATCTGGGTGAAATCCAAACTTCATTTTTTATTTTACTGCAGTTTTTGTATTTAATAACAAATGTTTAATCAAATTATACACCTAGAATCTGATGAACATTAATTTTAGGAATACTAAACCGGCTAAAAATGTCTTGGAACCCAACATGGAAACAATAATATTCTTATGCCGGGTTGCACGAACAATCATTAAAACATTTAATGAATTGTGAGCTAATAAACATGATTTAGTGATCCACGATTGGTATTAGGAATATTAAATTTTAGCGAGCCATATTAAGACGATGTATATATATAGTGATATTTGTTGTCTCCGTCTTACAATTGTGTATCATAACAAATTTTACTCTAAAAAAAAACACGTTTATCTCCATTAGTTTAAAAATTAGAGTGCATTGACCTCTCGTAAGATTATTTTCTTAGCAATGACATAGACTTTTTATTATAATTTAATTTTAAAGCGATAGTTATGAGTTTTTTTAAAATGTTAATTGTTTGTACATCTTAAAATACTTATAACTCCCTTTAAAATTAAAATATAATAACAAGCCTATATAATTGCTTAGATAATAATCTTTTTAGATTATTTCTTATCTATTAATTTGTAAATCATTGTATAGATTGTAAGACATTTTAGTTTATACGAAAATATGTATATAAATATGAAAATATATTGGTGCCTATATTGGTTAAAAAATTAATCATTTTACAAAGTTTACTTGATAAAGAAATACTATTTAATTTATAAAATTAAATTCTACATACCTACTTTAAAGACGAAACTAAACGAATCGAATACGTTTATCTAAACCGCTCTCTTCGATTTAATTGGTAACTCCGTCGATATATTGTCTGAAACATGCATTTTTTAAAACAAAGCAATTAGATTTAAATTGTTTCTTTAACTAATTATATAAAATAAAAAAGTTTTAAATTTACCTTTACCCTTTATACATAACACATTATACTTCTGTTCTATGCGTCACCGTACTGACTACTGAAGTGGTGTTTACTATACTGACGCAGTTTCGTTTTGAACATTGATAGAAGTATCAGCTAACAGATAACTAATTACCTATACCTTTACAAATGAGTTTATAATAATAACGCTAAACGGCGTATTTAGTTAATTTCTTAGACACTTATCGTTAGTATTAAGCTTTATTCAATTGACGAAGAATGTCTTGAGTTCTATTAACCTACCCCATTACAGTAGTTCTACCTAAATGGATAAAGATGTATAACCTAAAGCTATAAGATCTACAAATTACCTTAGGCCATTAGGTAAAATAAAAATTGTTTGTGTCTCAAAAAGCTAAGTGTCGTAAATGGGTGGCTTCTTACTTAAAATTTCATGTCTTTGTTATTACTTAAACCACATAAACTTATTTTGCATAAACTGTTTAGATTCTCTATTTCTAATAGAAAAAAAACTTATATTTTATTTAGTTAAATACTTTTTTTTAATAGCTTTAATTTCGGAACCATTAATAATACAGATCAGAATTAATCATACAGAAAAGAGAACAATGATTTTTAAATATTTTTATATTTTCGTGGTTGATTATTTAGTATAAATGTACGATATATGCCGAGTGAGAACATTATAAGTACGTTTCATGACGTGATAAAAAAAAATACGGTAATTTGTTAGTGTTTTTTGATAAACATTAGTTTTAATAAAATTTGTTTAACATTTATTAACAGAGTTAAGATAAATAAAATTAGTACGTACCTAATTTGCGATTTTATTTTTTACTTTTTAAAAAATAAAAATTGTAATATATTTTGTCATACATTTTTGACTTATGATGTGTACGCGTATTTGAACTTGAAATATTTATGGTCAAAGTGATATACCTCGTAGTTATTATATACCATCAGTTTAACTAAAACATTATTTGCACATACATTTATTTTATTCTACTCGACTAATCGTGACTTATTGTTGAAATATATAAAACTCTTTAAATAAGAAATGTAATCGAATCAAATTGATTTTAGATGTTATATCAGTTTTTTTGTATTTGCAGCAGGGACTGGAACCTTAATGATTTTTACAGTTCCTGTTCTTGTTTTTACAGTTCCTGTTCGGTTCCCAGAAAATCTAAAATTTACGTTTCGGTTTCCTTTTGGTTCTTAAAAAATTAAAAATTTAATATATACCTGTTTTGGTTTTATACTTATGAAAAACATTTGTAAAGTAAAAGTATCGGTTCCAGCAAAGTTCGGGTATTTAAAATAAATTTAAATAAGGATTTCGAGGGAGTTTTTTGTTCCCAATATTCAAAGGGTTACGATTCCTAAACCGGTTTTTTTTGGTAAGGTTCCAGTCCTTGATTTGTAGCCTTTTAGGAGGTAGGTATATTAAATAACAACTTTTTAATACATACATTAGGATATACAAGCACTTTTTATTTAATATTTTGCTGGTTTTAAAATGCATGTAAATTTGTATATATTTATACTCAAATATGTCATATTATATATTATAATTAGGATCAATTATTATTAAGATTATTTGATTATATTTTTAAAGTATAATTGAGGCTCAATTCTGTTAATTGTGCACTCATTTGTTTCGGGGTCTAGAACCTGAATTGTTTTTCTTTAATAATACAGTATATAATATACACATTGTATTATTATGCAAGTTGCTGGTTTGGAAGCAAAATTTCTAAAAACATTTATCCTAATTTCTAGAACCCTCGGGGCTCAACATTTATTTTGGTTGGTAGGTACTTCGGGATATGGGTAAAGAATAATTAAAATGTAAAATTCTATTCCGATTCATTAGTTGTAAAATGTGTTATCAAAAAGTTTTTTAAGTATTTTAGTTATTAAAATGAATTACGAGTATTAAGTATGTGTTTAAAATGTTAATTTTATTAGCTTTCATTTATTCATAAAATTTTAAGCTCATTATTTTGAGGTTTTCTAAGTATTTACTTTTAATTAAAATTTAAAGTTAAACAAACTTTTAATGACATTTCAAAATCATAACATAGAACTTTTTGTTTCCAGACCAAAAAATTGTATAGCTTATATTAAAATAAACCATAATGTAAGTACATTAAATGATTTGTGACTATTGTACATAATGTTGATTTGCTGGTATTACAAAATATTTTATTAAAACCATCATTTTATTACTTTAAAAAAAAATAGTATTTAGTTAGTTAATAATTGAGTAAAATTATTATACATACAATAAATATTCTTATCTTGAGAAATAAATTAATAATAATAATAATAATAATAATAATAATAGTAATAATAGTTTATAGTTATTTCATTAATTACAGTCTTTGAAACTTATTCAAGTTGAGTAAATTAAAAAGTTTTGCTTGGTGTAACAGGCAGCCCTTAACCCAACTAAGTTTGCATTTATGTATAACATTATTATTTTCATACATATTATAATAAATTAATATATTTTATTTTAGTATGGATTATTATTATTTTAATATTAATTAATTTAATTTTAAAAAATATCTAATATTCTGCTTTCAGGGAAAATGACAGCTATAATCCAGATAGTTTTTTATTACCACACAAGTATATTGGAAGCCATCAAGAAGTACTACATTTATTCATATAAATACTTAAAAATTATATTTTATCTATTTTATTATTATGATGTTTTGTTTAGCATACAGTAAAGTTATTGAAGAAGAGTCTATATTCATTAGAAAATGTAGCTAATATCTCAATTAATAAATTGCGATCAGATTTAAATATATTTAAACAATTTATACTTCAACAAAATGTAGAAATTAATAAGTTTACTAATGATTTACAATCAAAATATGACATTCAAACTTCTCATATACAACAGCTTATTCAAGTAAGTTTTATTTTAAATTAAAATGTTGAAGAATCTGTTTATTAGTATTTAATGAATCATGAAGTTAATTTAGGTTTTATTTTTACTAATAGTTATGTTAATTTATTTCAGTATGTCGAAGAAAGTAAACGTGAGTTGGATCGTATGAGAATAAGAATAAATGAGCTAGAATCGCTTGTAGAAATGCACATAAAAAGCGAAGAACACGAACGTCAACTACGTTTAAGAATGGAGAGTGAAAGAGATGAGTGGTTACAACAAGGATTAGAACATGCACGGAAAGAAATAACTAATCAGTTAACAATGTCTCATAAAAAAGATCTAGAAATGATGCATGTGCGTTTTAAATTAGTCACTCAAGCAACTAATATGGAACGTAGTTCAAGTGAACAAAGCTTAGAAAAGAATAAGGTAATGTTTATTAGAATTTATTAAACAGATCATGAATTATTAAGATGGATAATATGTTTTTTTGGGCTGGATAAAATGTTATTATTTTAAATTTATACTCATACTATATATCAAATCTTCTGAAATCTTAAACTTATTTTTGTAGACTTATACTTTATTTTTCATGACTATACACTTATTTGTTATTGTATTACTTATTGATTTTGAATAGAGATGTGATGTTATTGAACTTGTTAATCATGAAGCAATGATGGCCCAGCTTAAAGAAGACTTGTTATTGGAAAAAGAGCAAGCTATACAGGAAGAACGAAAGCAGTGTGAACAAAAAATAGCTCAAGAACGACAACTGAAATGTGACGAAAAAAAGGATGACCAAGTAATTGTCAGTAGTTTGAAACTAAATACTATGTATAATTTGTTTTTTTAAATTAAATTATATTTTATAGTATAATTTTATTTTATATACATATAAATTGAGTTTTTAGTTAATTAAATTCCTAAAATTAACAATTTCCATTCACCATAACCTATTACTAATAATTAATACAAAATCTAAAACACTATTATGTTGCAAATGCACTCATATTTTTTTTTATTCTATAATTAGACATCTGGGATCTAAGTGGTCTTTCTATTATAATATTTGTATTAATAATTAGTTGTACTAATAAACTTAAAACCAGTTAATAATATTGCATTAGTTATGCAAAATTATTAATAACATTTTATGTTAGTTAATTAAATTAACATTTTTATTTTAGTGCTTTTGGGATGACAGCAAGAAAAATACAGATGATAAAAACAAGTCTTTTAAATATTCAAAAGAGAAAAGTGCAAATGAACTAAGGTTAAGTACATATGTTTCAAAACCAAGATCAAATAGCTTTGCCGTATCAGAATGGTAAGTTGGAAATATATATTCACATAGTAATAATATATCTATGTGTATCATTGTGTCTTGATCTTTTTTCCTATTTAGACATTTACAGTCAACAAATTTTTTTTACTTACAATTTTAGGAAATTAATGACTGCATTGAAATAATTATTTGTTACTTTGCTACTGGGGAATTTGTTGTCACTGGCAACGTACAACATGGCAAATTTTACGTTCACAATAATACATTTTACTCTGTAATTTCTAAAATTAGAGTGAATTTACGACCTTTTATAAAATTTAAAGGAAAGAATATTATCTAGGGCAGTGGTCTCAAACTCAAATTATCAGCTGGCCATTTATTTTTATTTTTTTACTCATGTCTAAAATTTATAATTTATGTAGATATAACAATCTGTGAGTTATACACACTGCACACAGACTAAGTACACTATATCTACACTTAAAACCAATGATTACAAATCACATAATGCAATTTATTTTATAAATATACATATATATGTAAGTATTACAAAGTGGTAAATTCACTCTAATTTTAGAAACTATAGAGTAAAATGTGTCATTGTGAACATACAATTTTCCATGTTGTACGTTTGTAAGACGGAGGTAAAAAATGCCTGTGTGGTGTCCTCTTAAATGTGTAAAGTAATACATTTTTATATTAATTTGCATAACGTATTCGTGCACTAAATTTCAAAATTAATTATTCTATGTAATTTGTTAACATTTTAAAATATGCCCAATGAAATTTAATAAGACCAACGTTAGTCTCTGTATCCTGTAGTATATTTGTCTGTATTTATATAAATTATACTTATAGTAATATCATATTTTTATGTATTATAAATAGGGATATAGATTCTAGTTCAGCATCAAGCAGCGTTTTTGTGGATTTGGTAAATTCTAATTCTAATTTTTTTTATTACAAATCCTTAATATTGTTTGATTTTTATTATATAGAATAAAAGTTCAAGTTCTGAATCTGATGAAGGAAAACTTTCTGTCAGCTCGTGAGTATATTATATACATACAAATGCATAAAAATATATAATAGAATTCATTGTTATTAATGTACTAATAATCATTTAATTATTTAGTTTCAATGTTGGAGATTACGTTTTGGTTGTATGGAACTGTATTTATAGAAACTATGTCGTATATCAAGAAAATAAAAGAAATCTGGTATTTTTACATCCTGACAGCATAGACAACTTATTTTTAAAACTTGGTTCTGGTAAGTATTTTAGTATTATGCTTAATATGATATATTTATTTCTTCAGAACTAAATTAAATTATATGTGTTGATGATCATTATTCTTTACCTTTATCAGTTATAGCATCCAGCAAAGATAATTAAAAATAATTTATAATTTTATAATGATTATTTTGACTAAAGCGCAGATTTTTAGGTTCTTAAAAGCTTAAAATATGATGCTTATATGCTCTAAAAAACCTTAAAGTATTCTCTGATATTCCTTAAACTTGTAAATATGCAGATAATATTTAAAGATATTTTTAAGATATTTTTTTTCTTAAATAGTTCAATAAAAATAATAAATAACTGTTATGGGCCATTCCTTTGGTAACAGATAAATTATTTGAATATAAATAATTTAAAACAGTTTATACATAGGAATATATATATACATAATAAAATTATGTATAAAAAACAAAATAGTTAAATAAAAACAATGAACAACTAATATGCACCAGTATCGGATCCAGAGGGGGGCAAAAGGGGCATCTGCCCCCCTCCTAAAAAAACTATGCCCTGGATCTGCCACTGGTATGCACCATTCTTTGGTAAAAGATAAATTATTATATTTTTTTATTTATTATAAAATCATTCTCACAACATTACCAGTTGTCAAATTCGATAATCTATGGTACAATCACGGTCTGAGAATAACAGTATATGACCAAAATTACCAATTTAATTACAACCAAGTTGATAATTCAATGATTTTTAATTTTTAACATTCTTAAATCAAATTATTTTTTTTCCTAGAAAAATCACAACTTGAGAAATTAATAAAATACGCTTTTTTATGAACAATAATTGTATATATTCTAAAATATGACAAATATGCTAAATATTCTATAATGTCCAAAATATGCTAAAATATGCAAAAATAAAATTTTTCCTACGAACTCTATGATGGATAAATCGTCCACATTTTATATTCTCGTAAAGCTGCATAAAGCCAATAAAAATATGTAAAAATCTAAAGATCCGCGCTCTAATTATGACATTAAAAAACCTTAAATTGGCAAATATACATTGAGTTATGTGAAGTTTTTCCAATAGTATGCTGAATACAAAAATAAAATCAAAAGTTGTTATGAGCCTTTAAGTTCAATATTCTGGGTTGTATCTTAGAAGAAACACTGTCTTGATCAGATATCTTGCATATTTTAAGTATGTATCTTATACAATACATTGCCAAGTACTTCATAAAAAAAATCACAGTCAAAAAGATTCTTTTAACTCAGTTTTAATATATAAATATTTATAAATTTATAACTCGACAATATTTTTATTAAATTATAAATACACTTTCTGATAAAGATAAAATACAAATAAAACATTTTAGAAACAACAAATTACATATTTTTTGATAAATATACATCGAAAACCAATAAAATAGACTGAAAGACAGACTTGAACTAGATGTTACTAGTGATATTGGAATGTTTACAAAAGTTGAAATATTATGAATAATATTTTCTTTAATGCACAGCCATCAAAAACTTCTAAAAAGTAATAATTGATCAATTTCATCTAATTGGACCTCTTCTTCTTTTCTATTGGAATTTGGTTAAAAATTGTTTTTTTAATTTTTTGATTCTCTATCTGGTGGTGGCGCTATCATTTTTTATTAAATATCTAAAATACAATTTTGTCATGTATAAGATAGTGATATACAGATGTTTTACTTTTAAAAAATTCAGGGGAGGACCCCCCCCCCCCGTCCCTCCGTTCTTCACCCTGAATTTTTAAAAGTAGAAATATTTTAGCTAACATTTTACATTTTAATTGTTTATTGACTATTGTTTTAAGAATAATTTTATATTTTTGTTAAAGCAATAAAAATGAGAACAAGGAATTATATTTTGAACGTAAAAATTATGTGTCTAGTATACATACTAAAAAAAAATTGTTAGACAGTGTATTGCCTACCATAAATGTAATTAAACATATCCAATTTTTTTTACAATTATTAGTATTTAATTAAAGACATATAAAACAATTAATTAAATGAAATATTATAAAATAAAATTTTTAAATACTCTTAAATATAAATTGTATTGTATATGGGATTACAACTGAAAGATGTTGGCATTTTATACCACATATTTTTAAAACACTATAATTATGTAGCTAATATAAGACTAATATTTTAATATGCATACCTTAAAATGTATAACATATTATTTTATTTGTAGATGAAACACCAAAATTACAACACTTTTCTGCAGAAGTAATACAAAAAGAATACTGCCAAGCAGTGAAGGTAATTGAATTAAAATATTTTATGTATTAATTTTTTCTAGATTCTTCATAAAGTTAAAAAGCTATAAGTTTTTTAAAAACTTTTGAGATTGTAGTTTTTATTAATAGAAATAGTATACTAACAATTTTAATTCAATTTTTCTACAGGAGGACAACAGATATAAAGTCAAAAAAGGAATGAAGTTTTATCGAGTAAAAATACAAATGCTCAAAGTGCCAAACCATCGACGAGAAGTATCAACTTCAGATAGTTCATCTGTCTCAATAACTTTCGTTCAATAATTGAAAAACAACTGTGTGATATATAGAAATAGTTTATGATTAATTCAATACTCAAACTAATTAGAAAGTTTTAAAATAAATATTTTGCTTTTCAAAAAATAAAATGTATTGTTAGGTTATTTTAGTCACAAATATAAACTAAATTGTGTAGAATTGGTTCTTTTTAATACATAACTGATTTAAATTTTATACTTATATATAATTCTAAAATGTTGCTTTAAGTAGATTTGATAATTTTACAAAAATTATAAAATTATTTTAAAAATATGTATGAGTATAAATAGTGTTTTCACATAAGAAATAAAATAACAATGTTTTTCTTTAAAACGACTTTTGTAGCAATTATGGATTCGACAATTAAAATAATATTATATTTTAATCACCCATTGATTCTCATTTTATTCATATTATAATTTTAGTTATTATTTTTATTATTTGTTTTTTACTTCAATTTACATTTTAAATTGAATCTTAAAAAACATTATTTTTAATAATTTGTCGTTACCCATATTTATTTCATAATTATACATAATTTAATATTGTTTGTCACTGTATACCTTTTAGATGCACTTCTAAAATCCTTTGTTGATATCAAAAATGTAGTAATTTTAAGTTTTTGTGCAATTTTTGTTGTTTTGTAATTAGATTTAAACAATTAGATATATTATATATTTAAAAATATTTCTTATACATCTTACTTTTCTAACATAAAAGGGTAAATATTAATTAGATACATATATTTATATTATATACAAATTTTAAAAATCAAGTTATATTATTATGTATAGTGACAGAGTGTCTCATTATGCTTTACTAATATTAAGTGGTAGATTGATTACCATTTACCACATAATTTTAAATTAGTAATTTTACAAGGGCCATTGATTATTTAGGTAGATATAATGCACAGTTATACGTTTACAATTTTTTATTTTGTACTTATGGCCTTAGTAAATTTAAATATTTAGAACTTAACAGTTAAAATATTATAAATTAAAACAACTATATAGATATATATTTGAGTATTTTATTATGTTTACCTATTTTATGTATAATTGTACCTGCCATTTTCCTTTATTATAAATTGTATCTCATAGTTAGAATGTTACATATAAATTTGTAAATGTTATACTTATAAATTTCAATGTAAACTCAGTTATATTTATTTTTATTCTATCGAGTTCAACGAAATTGTGTTTGTTTTATTATGTTGATTTATGTTTAAGATTTTTTGGTTTTTATTTTGTATACTATTTTTCATGGTCCAAGTGTTAAAATTGACAATCTTCAGTTTTACACTCAATTTGTTTTCACCAAAGATAATTTATAGTCACACTGTAATATTTTGATTTCAATAATTGTTTTTGTGCAATAGTTATTTTTGTGATTGTAATTTGTACATACCACCTATGTATATAAAATTTAAATATATATAGGTATTATGATTAAAAGTCTATATTGTTAATTTTTATTGTTAAAAAAAAATAATATGTTTATGTAAAAATGTATATTTTATTGTATTGTATTATTGTCATTATAATTTATAATAAATTTGGCTGTGTGTATTTTTAGTAGATTGTACTTTGTTGTTCCATTAAATTACCTAAATAATATCCAATAACCAACAAATTCCAAGAACAATATTTAAGTACTCGCGTTTAGATAGTCTCTACTATCGTCATTTGATTAAAAATCAAAGATATATGCATAGACATACCCATAATCAGAGTCATTCCAAAATGTGTTAGTACTGGCCAACTACTGGGAGCTAATATTTTACAGTATATTTGTTATATATGATAAGATAAAAAAAATAATCTGAGAGATTTGCAAAATGTTACCAAATTTGAACAACCATGTCATTCAAACTCATGATTTTAATGTTCAATGTTAATGCAACTTAAAATTTTCATAGTCTTCAGCATTAAAATAATAACACTAATAAGTAATAAGTTATTACTATGGTCACTGCCTGACTGCTATATGCCATGTTGATACTTTCAATAACAAATTTCTACGAAGAATTTATTTTTATTATTAATCGTTAAACCCGGGCTCTGCTATTATTATAAATTACCTTTATAATATTTTAAGATAAATGAAAATGTAGCCTGTTTATGTAATATAATTACAAACTTAAGAAATGAAATAAAATTGTATTATTTAATTTTCATTGAGAAAAAGATTTTAGCAATAATAGGTCATGATGGGTAACACCAAGTAATCCTAATCATAAGTATTATCATCCGACTAACGCGCAAGACAATTTGCAATTTTTAGGGGGCCCCTGTAAAATGTCCTAAATGAGGACCGTGGCTAAATTGTCCTATGCGCCCCTCCCTCTGAATGGCACTTTGTATAACCACAGGGCACAGACCATAGTTATTCGGCGATTCAATGCTGACTAACTACTAATTTATTAGTAAATATTATAATTCAAAATAAATATTGACTACAAGATCAAACCTTTGACATCAGTCATTTGAGATGTTCTAATTAATGTTAATCTTCAGTAAATGGTGTTCTTGCATAACTATCTAATTTCATTTATTTTTTAGTCACTATACCACTATAACTACTATACCATAGCTTCCAATTATGTATTCCATAATATTTTCTATAGGTAATTTTCATAGTACTAATTCGGTAAACCGATTTTTCCGTTCTACACTCTGTCTACGTTCGGTATGCGGAGATTGGACAACGACTGTATGCGTTATCTGCTTCGTTTTTAAATAATATGTTGGGTATTTCTTTCGACTATATTATCTTATCTTTGATCATCTCTAATTATCTTTACCTTAAATTGTTTTACTGTTGGTTTTACATTTATTACAGATGTCACTTTTCGGTTTTCAGTTACTTAACGTTCACGGAGGTTGTTCGTTCCGAGTATCTACTATACATTTTTTATATATTGTGTATAGTTTATTAATTGGGATGGCTGTGATGATGTTTAGTGAGTTTTATACTACAGCAGAGCCAAATGAGATACGCTCCCACCTCATTGACAAATATAAATGCTGAAATAATTAATAACCGAAATCACGGTGCACGAGTAGATGGCTCCTAAGTATTTGGTTTAAAAAATGGAAACGATTGCCGTTCTTTTTATGTTCATCAATGTGATCGAGAAACACTTCTACCGATAGTAGATCGTGAATGCGAGGCAGCCAGGCAGGATCAGAAATTCACTATGGGCTGCATATTGGTGTCTCACGAGTCGAGGTTTTGTACACAAGACGGTAAATCATTAAACGCCATATGTAGATACAAATACAGGAGCCTACCCTCAAAATATTGAGATGTTATGGTTGGACGCAAAAATTAAATTATTGAAGAAAATTATGGGTGTTCCTCTTAATTATTTTCAGTCCCATCTTAATCACCATTGGTGGCGAGTTTACCTTCAAGACAGTCCGGATCTTTTTCTCGCCATGTTAGAAGACATTCAGCTCGTGAATGCATGAATATAAAATAAAACCCAGTTAAAATGACGTATATAGACTGTAGAGCACTCAGAAACTTGTCGGTAGAGCGCATTCCGAATTAGCACCATTTTTATTTGGTAGGTAGGTACCTACAATAATATTACATACCTACAATAAATAAATTAACTTAGGATAATATTAATCCAACAATAATCTAACCGTTAAAAAGGCGCAAGTCCCAGACCCAAAAAACTACAACCCACTAACCACTCCCCCCCTCTCGATACGCCACTGATCTGACATATTAGCTTGTTGTGGCCAATTGTCCAATGGTTATTGCAGAAATTTCGGTCCATTCCACCACAGAGGATGATCAACAATCTCGCTGGGTGTCAGACCAATTGATGCGCAATCTACGGGGTTCTTTGTTAATGGAACATACCTTTGTGAAGTGAGTTCTTGGATCTTGGTGACCTGATTGCCAACAAATTTTGTTTTAAGATTAGCTGACGGCGTATTGATCTGGCGAAAGCCACGGGAGAGTTGGTAGAATATGTATTAATTGGATTAATATAATATTATCATTACAAGAATGCTACTGGGAAGCTACCAATCTGTAATGACTCGAGATTAGAATAGAGATACTCAATCACTCGTGCTAATAATAGTGCACCACAAAGCTTAAGCCGAGGAATTTATGTTTTCTTCGCCGGTGACATTTTAGATTTTCTGATTAGGTACCCATTAAGATACGGTTTCCAATACGCGACCTGTCCTTGTGACGGTCGCCGTACAATTGTTCATATCATTAAAAACACAACAATACCAAAACGCCCAATTCATCAACTCGAGTATACTGTAATTTAACTCTTTATTTAATAACTATTACAACATAATCTTTAACGTAATATCACTAGCCACCGAGTGGCGCATACTCATAATGACTATTGACTGCTCTTGTGCAACACTAGTGAGTTCCTTACAAAACAGTCTAGCCAACCCTGTCTGATACTTAATAATCAGCCTTTCTGACCTAGCTATGTCCTTATAGCAACTTTATATAGTACCTAATTGACCTTGCAGTTCAAATCCTCGTGATTGAACTTTTTCCGACTTCTTTCTCATATCTTCAGGCTTTTTCAGTATCTCTATTATCTCATTGAGATTTATTAAAAACACAACAATACCAAAACGCACAATTCACCAACTCAAGTATACTGTACTTCAACTCTTTATTTAATTACTATTACAACATAATCTTTAACATAATATCACTAGACAATAAGTGGTGCATACTCATATTGAATACTGAATGATCTTGTGTAACACTACTGATTGCCTTACAAAGCTGGCTAGCCAACCCTGATACTTAACAATATGTAATTCCTAATGATTGGTTTCCAACGCACGACACTTGGAGCGCGACAGAATTTTTTCGTCGCGACCGGCGATACAGCCGGTTCGAGAGCAGTATGCATAAATAATACATATGTATTATCTATGGCAGTATACCAGTGTATCGCGACTGTGATGTTCGTCGATATGGCGTTATTACATTTTTCAGCCAAAGAAGATTGATTGTTCGAAATAGTTCTAAAAAATTCTGAACTCTTTGATTTATCTAACGTCTAACGAAATGTGTAAAGATGTAACGCATTAGGACAATATTTGGTTGGATGTCACCCGTGGAAAACCGGGTATGTACAAATATACAATCCAGTTGAAATTACTAAAATAAAAAAAATTAATAAATACCGAGTATGCACTGCTTTCATAGTTTCATATTATGTAAAAAAACTTAATATACAATGACCAGGAACGTATTTAGGGGGAAAAAGTGTACATTTATTAAATAAAAACAACTATATTATATTTTTAGATATTTTCGTAAACGCGATAACATTGTTATGACTGGACAGTTATTTTATCTAAATATTATGTAACGACTCGCACGATAGCCTACCCAGATTCGGCGTGGAATGTACATTGATAAAACCGGCATAGATCGTGTTGGAATTATAAACAAAACACCATATATGACGTAGTGTGTAAGTAATATATTCACACTGTAGTTCAGCAGACGCTGACTATACATTTTTTATAATACTACAGCCTATATGTCTTGTGTAGTATAGCCGAGTATACATAGTTAGTCGTTGATTTATATTACGCCTAGTAACACTATTGTACATCGTATCATTATACTTATTATTATATTAAATATATATCCGATCTTATTATTGTTTACCTTTAACTTCTATCTGTGTACTTCAACAGGTTATGGGCCCAGTAGTAAGGTCTTTATAATAAAGTCGTGAATAGTTAGTAAAATAATAATTGATTAACAAATTGCGTGTTTTTGTGTACAGACAGTGTACAGAAATAATAATTCGTGAAGTAAGTTCAGTATAGTGTGCAGATAGTGTACATTTACGTTTTTTTAAAGATGGAAAATGAAAAATATAAAATCAACAATATCAAAGATACATAAAATTGGGACATGTGGAAATTTCAAATTAAGGTAATCATGAATGCATCTGAAATATTTGATGTAGTAACAGGAAAATCAAGAAAACTAATTTTAGCAAAAATTGGTCATGAAACTGAAGAAGATGCGAAAAAAAGGTATAGCGTTGACTTTTCAATATGGAAAAGGACAAATAATAAGGCTCAAATATGTATCGTCACATCGTTAGATGAACAACCTCTACAATACATTATGAACTGTGACACAGAAAATGATATGTGGAACAAATTACTTAGTGTGTACGAACAAATGTCGGACACAAGCATAACAATAGTACAACAAAAGTTCTATCGTTATACAATGGATCCAAAAGACAATATAGCAGGTCATATTTCAAAATTAGAAAATCTAAGTAGACAACTAAAACAATTGGGAGAACCTATTTCAGAATCAATGATGATTAGAAAAAATTTGATGACATTACCTGATAGATATAGGTACAGTGCATGGGACTCAATGAATAGTGCACATAGAATGCTAGAACAGTTAACCACTCGATTGATGGTGGAAGAAACACAACAAGTGCAAGGACAGGAGGTCTGTGAAGATTGTGATGAAAGTAGTGATTTGACTGCAAACAAAGGCAAGTATAATTCAAGTCAAAAATACGTGAAAAAAAATGATAATACAAAACCAGGAAGATGCAATCACTGTAACAAACCAGGACACTGGAAAAGGGACTGCAGGATATTCAAAAAGGAACAAGAAGAAAAGAAATCTACTTCCGGTTTGGCGCTTATTGGTGTACAAAGAAAAATTGAAGAAATCGACGACTCAGATAAATGTTATATGAACTCAGGTGCGAGCGACCACATGACAAATCGGAAAGAGTGGTTCGTCTATTGTAAAAATTTTGATGTGTATTCGCCTTTACGTATTGGAGATGGTAAGCACATTATGGCAGTCGGTTAGGTAAAATAAATATTCATACTTATGTTGACAATAAGTGGATAAAAGGCTACTTAGAAAATGTTTTATATGTACCTGATCTCAAGGTAAATTTATTTTCTTGTGGGGTATGCCTTGATAAAGGAATTACAATGGTGACAGACAGTAAAGGTTGTACATTTAAAATTAATAATCGTGTAATTGCAGTCAGAGTTTGTGAGAATAAATTGTTCACAATGCTAATAAAAACAGATATTTCACACGAAATTGGACCCTGTACTAACGTCGCAATTAAGAAATTAACATTAGAACACTGGCACAAAATACTATGTCATCAGAATGTCAAACATGTTCGTGAGTATTTAAAACATAATGAAATACAATTTACAGATATACAAGGACAGTTATTCTGCGAACCATGCATCCATTATACAATTTGACGTTTAAACAGCCTTTTTATATGGAGATTTGGACGAAGACATTTACATGAGACAACCAGAAGGGTTTAACGATGGTACTGAAATGGTGTGCAGACTTCAACGAAGTTTATATGGTTTAAAGCAGTCACCACGCTGTTGGAACCTGACCTAACCTTTTTTTTTTTTTACATTTTTGAATCGATAACTGGGGGTGGAAACGACGTTAGTCATTATACCCCCCAGTCATCATCATTTATTGAGAAAAAATAACAATAAGCATCTAGGGATTACAAGTATTTGGGGGGGGGGAATACAACAAGATGAGAGGCCCCTACTCCATTCTTTATTTTTGCCTTCGGCACATATGTTTTAAACTTATCTAAAAATTTTAAAATTTGGTTTATTGCTGATCCGCATTTTGTTTCCTTCGCTCTTCTTCTTTTTTGCACAGCACCTCGTTGACGAAGTTGTCTATTGTAGTCCATGCATTGGTTTTCGACCGTATCACCTACGTCATGTTTTCCGGCGTGATATCTTGCCCGAGGGTCACGTTCATCCTGTTACGTCTTGAGTGCCACGCGTCACAAATGAATGTGGTGTGATACGCGTCGTCAGATTCGTGGCCGCAATACCAGCACGTCGGGGAGTCTAGTTTTCCAATTCGGTGGAGGTAATATGGGAAGCAACCATATCCGCTGAGAGCTTGAGTCAGTCTGTAGTTCACACTTCGCCAAATTTCCTATTATGCCACGGGTCTACTTTTGGTATCAATCGGCGTGTCCAGCTGCCGTTTTTGGTTGTATCCCATTGCGATTGCCAGTCTCTTAGAAGTTTTTTCCTCGCGTCTTCTTTACGGCCGTTATCGAATATCTCCTGTTTTTCGATGGCCATCAGTTCGATTGGGGACATGTCAGCTAAGACCCGTATAGCGTCGTACGAGACTGTGCTATAAGCCGACGCTACCCTTAGTGCGACGCGCCTTTGTACCTTTGCTAGCTCGCAAATTCCTTTTTTGCTAATCTTGAGTGCCCAGTAGGAGCACCGTATAGAATAATTGAGTGCACTACATTCGTGAGTAGTCTTTTTTCTGGGTTTCACTGCACTCAGATTTGGTAAAACTTTGGCGAGGTTGTTTCCTACTTTCCCCGCTTTAGTAGCTAAGTGGTTGGCGTGTGCTGTAAAATTCAATTTTGTGTCCAAGTGCATGCCGAGATACTTTATACATTTGGTGCCGTTTATCTCTACTCCACCGAGTTCCATAGTAAAGTCGTTGTGCACTCTAGTGTTTGTCAAGATTATAGCCTCGGACTTCTCGAATGCTAGCTCCAGACCGTTATTCGACAGCCAGGTCCTCACGATCTCCGCACCTACTGATAACATTTTTTCGAGTTCAAAAACGTATATACTTTTTCCCACGAACGCCAAGTCATCTGCGTATGCTAGGAATTCCACTCCAACCGGGAGAGTTTCACGCAGTAGTCCGTCATATAGGATATTCCATAGGGTCGGTCCGAGGACCGAGCCCTGTGGGACACCGCTGGTAATGTTTTTTTCTTCCTCTGGTCCGCCCGTGTTATACCGGAATTTCCGCTCGTGGAAGTAATCATCAAGTACTCTGCAGAGATAGGGAGGCACTTCTTTTGCATACGTTTCCCGTAATATGTTATTCCATGAGACTGAATTAAAGGTATTCTTTATGTCGAAGGTGAGCACGCCTACTCTTACGTCCTTATTGCAGTTGTCTACTATAGTCATCAGTTTATGAACGGCGTGAATGGTTGACCGTCCTCTTCAAAAACCGTATTGTGTATCAGCCAGGCCGTTCGACGAGTCCAAATGTTCCCTTATTCGGTTGTCTATTAGTTTCTCGAAGAGTTTGCTACAAGAATCCAGGAAGCACAGTGGACGGTAAGAAGACACCTGGTCGAGTGGCTTGTCACCTTTTTTCAGCAGGACCAGCTTCGCCCTCTTCCACGGTGTGGGGAAGCGGCCTTGGTCGATACATTTGTTGTATATGGTGAGTAGGATCTCTGGGTGTGACCGGCATAGGATCTTCATTACGTCATTTGAAACTCTGTCCAGGCCTGGGGCGACAGCGTTCTTCAATTGACTAGTGGCATGTCTGAGCTCAGAGACGGAGAAGTAAGCGTCTTCGGGGAGTTCTTGTGGCCATTCTGTCATTGCTCGTTTTTCGTGTAGGGAATAACCCGTTGATTATTTGTTGTTTACGGCCTGGCGTATTGATACCGGGGATTTTCGGGTTTTTGCAAAGCTTACCCATGACCAATTTGTACGGTTTTCCTCAGGGGTCCCGCTGTACTTGGTCGCACAGATTGGTCCAAGCTTTTTCCTTCGCTCGCTTGATGGCTTTACATAGAACAAATTTCGCGATCTTCGCTGCTTCTGCCTTAGCTAAGCAGGATTCGTGGCCAGCTCTTTTCCTTTTGCGATTGTGAACACGTCTGAGATGGTTGGCGTCCTTGCGAAGGGCCTGAGTTCGGGTGACCACCAGTAGTTCGATCTTCTTGCTCGTCCTGTGTGTGGTCTGTGTAGGGAGCCACATATATTAGTAATGGCATCCGAGAGTCTCGTAGTTAACGCATCTACATGTGGAATTGCTAAACTTATTGGAAGTGGGCGATGTTCGAGAAATTCTTTCAACTTGCTTGGAACTACTTTGGTAAATGTTGCTGGTGTAGAGTTGACTTCTGCGTTGGCTTCCACACAAAAGTGCACATAGTTGTGATCACTCAGCGATGTTTCGTCCAATACCTCCTAGTTTGTCACGGAAGTTCCTTCATGTTGGATAGCAAAGGTTATATCAACAATGGACAATCAATTGCCGCTTTGGAAAGTGGCCGCCTTCCCCTTGTTGCATACGACCATGCCTAGCGTCTGGATAGTGTCGGCTAAAAGATCGCCTTTTCTGTCATTAGTTTGACTTCCAGTGTATGATGAGCATTAAAGTACACATACGATGACCACATATGATGACTTCCCCTGTGCTAGATCTAATGCTTGTCTCCAGACGCCCAAAGAAGTCCGAGTAGCAATTATGTCTGGTCTTGGTGTCCAATAACACGAGTAGATCTTTGTGTACGCCCGTCTACACCATATGAAACCCATCTCCGGTTTACCGATTTCGTCTATTTGCATTTAGCTGTGGTTCGCAATTGCTGATTTTTTGGAAAGGTCTTGCATCCATGAGCGGTCACATGCTTGATTTTGCTCGCTCACCAAGATCAGATCAATATTGAAGTCATCAGCTGTTTTGGTAACCAAAGCTTGGGCTGCTTTGCAGCAGTTTAGATTAATTTGTAAAAAAATAATCATTTTTCTGGTTGAAGATCTTGAAACAGGAAGCGCCTGAAGACAGCGGCGTCTTCTATGCTCGCCTCACAATTTACTGCTCGATGATCAGGTACTCCACAGCATCTGCAACAGTTGCTTTTGCCGGGACCTGAACACGTGCTTGACTCATGTCCAAATTTTAAGCATCGGAAACAACGTTTCCGTTTCTTACATATTCTGGTGCTACAGTACACCAAGGTAACACGTAACGTCCGATTTTGGTGATCTTCGCCGGGCTATCCCATGGCATGAGAAGCAGTGGCGATTGTGTTTCGCCATATGTTCTCCTCATGCTGAGAACTTTTACCGCCTCCTGCTAGGTGTCAGTATTTGTGACTATCTCGCTAACAATCTCATGAGTGTTTGTTAGAGAATCTAAGCCTCGGAACTCGACAAATGTTTGTTGCTTCGATGTTCTGATCAACGTGTCCGTTTCGACTATTTTTGTGACTTCTGCCCGTACTACTTCAGCTGCAGTGGACCCACCGGTGACTTGGATCAGAATTCCTCCTGATCTCGCTTGTAGGAGGACGGAGATTTTGTTTCCGATTGCTTCCATGTTTACGCCACTTTTAATTTTTTTTAACACCTCCGAGTAGTTTTCTAGTTTAGTTTGGACAACTACCACATCTGGTCTGTATTTGGTTCGTTCTTCTTCACATTTTCTCTTTCGGGGGCTTCTGGGGCGCCTTGGTTTTTTGCTCTGAACCGTTTCCCAGCATATCTCGTCCCGATGGCCATCTGTTGGTCCTTCCGTCTGTCGGTCCTTCCCTGGTCGTTGAGTAGTGTTATCGTTTTCTACTGCGTCGTATTACTTTGCTGGTTTGCCTGTATTTTTTCTCGTGTTTCCTTGTTGTGCCTGCTGTTGTTGTATTTGTATCTTCTCAACTTGCTCTGCAAGTTTTCCAACGGCATTGCCCTGGGATATCATCATGTTTCGAAGCACCTCGATGCAAGTAGGGAGCTCGAATCGGGAACGGTCTGGTGAGGGGACCGTATCTTCTATGGTCGACACAGCACTTGCTCCGAATTCCTTGCAGGGACTGGTTTGGGAATCTGCTGTCACTGGTTTTATTTTTGATTCTAACGTCACTTGGATTCCCCGGATGGACGTAGTGGGGCTAACTTTACCAGTATGCCTTCCCCACGTGATGAGCCCTTTCTCGTTGTGCGCAAGTTGGACCTTTATCTCTTTTTTAGTTTTAGGAGTAGAGGACACTTCTTCCTCCAGCCCTTTAGACACCGCGTATACCTGTTGCAGATACTTGAAGAAGTAAGCGTTTGCCTCTTCCACGGTTGTCTCTTTCACTCCGGGGGTTTAGGTAGAATTTGAGGAAGCCCTGAGC
Organism: Sitobion miscanthi; assembly: GCA_008086715.1. Classification (NCBI taxonomy): domain Eukaryota; kingdom Metazoa; phylum Arthropoda; class Insecta; order Hemiptera; family Aphididae; genus Sitobion; species Sitobion miscanthi. The sequence goes on along the minus strand of CM017801.1, from coordinate 7,919,221 downwards.
TTTTCCTCAAGCATCCTAGCTTTCATCGATCCTACTTGAACGGACTGTCCAGATTCTGGCGTCACGTAACATCCAGATGCACCCGCGCCCATATTTTTTTCAGCAGTAGCATCTCCAGTTGAAGCGGCCGAGCTGGGCACCCCCTCCTCAGTGGTTTTGTGATTTTTCGATGACGACCCATGGCTGCTCACTTGCAGACAACCATTTGCCGCCTCCTGGACATCCTGTTGCCCTGGAGGAGTAACAATATTTTCAATTTTATTGCTCATATTGGGTTTACAGTGGCCTTCTGTCATTTTTACCTTACTGACAGGGGGGTCTATTTACAGTTGCCTTCTGAGTCCGTTTGCATGCGGTTGCAGGTGGACCGGCCCTACCGATCTCTACCGGCGAAAGTAAGGACCGGCTCGGTGTGCTCCGATTACGACCGATTAAGGTCGGAGCCGGGTATGGGACCGCTTGGTAGGGCCATTAAAGGTCCGCAAGCTCCCCCCCCCCCGCGTCAAGGTGGGTCCCGTCAGGGAAGAACCTGACCTAACCTAACCTAACTTAACCTTACCTACCCTAACTATTAAATCTTCAAAGTTCATTCTTTGATGCGTGTACCAAAGCCTACAAGTTCTACCGACTTGGTCGCTAACACGCTGTATGGTTTGTAGGTCACAGCTTATGTGTTCCCCTTAGGTCTCTGAGTGGTTTATAGAACCTTAAAAAGCTCTATATCCTCACAACTTGCTTCGTGATTTTCTTGATTCACCCACGTACAGCTGTTGAGATGGTAACTCCGGTTACAGGTAAGATGGACGAACGATTAGGGGTGAGAGAACGGTTCTTGATGATGGCAAAAAAATTCTTTGGATATGGCCAAAACGGATGCTCCATAATCGAGCAAGGCAGAACCAGACACATCACACACTTCGACGGGAATTTCTGGACGGTGCTGGTGTGGAACGTATCCCTGGAATTCGTTTGAGGTGGTGATTGGTGGGTGGAAATCGGATGACAATCTAGTCTCGTCAGGTGCCGTATTTACTGGTGAGGCTGTGGCTCGTTGGTTGTCGTGTGGACAATTATAAAAGAAGTATTGGTCCAGCTGCAGAGGCTAAAGAACTCCGTCGAATTGTATGTTTACTGGAATGATTACGCTTGAGATGTAGAGTGGGTCGGAGGTATCTTTAAATCGGATTGTATCTGTTTCATAGTTTCCTTGAGGGATTCGACGTCGGCGTAGATCTTCGCTACACTCTCGTTAGATTTCGTGAGTGCAGTTCGCTGATCGATCGAGTTGCGGTGAAGAATGGCGATATTTTTTTCAGTTTTATCCACTCGCAACTCAACTGCATCTTGCCGTTTGGTAAGACCACTAAACTGATTTTCCAGACGGTAAAATCGTTGTGCATGATCGCTGGTATGGCCATTCATATAGCGATAAGATCGGCGAGGGTAAGTTCAACTTTGTTAGGCTGCGAAAAGATATTCTCTGTTGCCATCCCAGCTTGGGAAACCTTGGTGACAGTTTTGATTGGTGTATCCGACGTAGTAGTTGGCGGTGGCATTGTGGGCGTCGCAGGTGGTCAATTAGACGGTGTCCCGTCAAATTATCGCGGTAATAATATGGCGGAAATAACGTCGTGGTTCATTTCATATCACATCAAAATCTCGCACGTCACTATTATCGCAAAATAACAATAATTTGTTTGTTTCGTGTACGAACGCTCGTACACGACAGTATTTCTTTGGTAATAGAACACAGCATACAGCCTGCACCATGGAGTATATTACCAACCAATAAGGTGGAATAATAATAAAATATAAATATTTCTTATACCAAAAAGAACGTGAAACAACAGATAAAATCATTTGGAGGTGTTTGGAATATACCTCAAAAAAATGCCGTGGGCGTTTACATTCATTTAGTGAAGGTGTTCTTCATACAACCGATCATAATAATAACGTTCCCGACATAGGCAAAATTGAAGCAAAAGAGGCCATTCAAAAATTAAAAGAAACTGCAAAAAATACGCAACTAAGAACTCACTGTGTTGTGGGGACGATAACATCTGAAGTAAATTTCATTACACATTTTTATAACCATAATTTTATATTTTTATTTTACTATACAATAATTTACATAATATTATAGATTACACAAAGCGCAGCAGGACAACTACTGAGTTTAAATCAATTAAAGCGTTTTGTTCAACGAATTCGAAAAATCAAATTATGTGCTTCACCTATTCCAAAATCGCTTAACGATCTTAAAATACCAGACGAGTACAGGAAAACAACAAATGGTGAGACTTTTTCTTAGGTTACGCCCAAAAGTGACATAAAGAAGCAGGAAAGAGCCATCAGCATCACAGCGTGGCAAGCAAGATGGGACACACATACTTCTCCCTGACGTGGATCACTGGCTGTCCAAGCCACCTCTGAGTTTGACGTATCACCTGACTCAGGCACTGTCCAAGCACGGGTGCTTCAGGAGCTATCTACACGATAAGGATCGAGCCGTCGACAGCTATTGCTACTATTGCATGGACCTAGACGACACAATCGAGCACACGGTGTTCGCATGTCCGATATGGCTCGACGACCGTGCCCGAATGACCGAGATACTCAGGAGACCCCCGAACGCCACCGACGTCAAGGAAATCCTGTGCAGACCCTCGCCGGCCGACCCGCCAAAAAACAATTGCTGCTCCAATCAATGGTAAATCGGCACGAGCTGATCGCCATGATCGAATCCATCATGTTACGAGGCCTACCACAGAGCAGCAACGAACAGGCGAAGAGTGCGGCAAGCTCCAGCCTGAGCCACAAGAGGCCACAATGAAGAACGGCCAGTCTCACCCTCCAGTTGCAACTGCGAAACGTCGGAGGTGTCACCGACCACCACGTTCTTTATCACCACTACCGATGACACCACGAGAGGAACGACAATCACTGCAGTGGATTCACGAACGAGTTACCAGAGCGGTGGACTACGGTTGGCTCGTCAAGTCCAGGAGAAGATCCAGACCAGAAAAAAAAGGAAAACTAATAAATGTAAGGTGAGGCACTGTCCCGTCTACCCTCCATTGTGGCGAAAGCCGAATGTGTACATATTAAAATTTGATGTCCAATAAACAATGGCGGCACAGTAATGTAAAAGCAATTCCTGCAGCGCCGTCGGTTACAAACTGAAAAAAAAAAAAGTTAAAAAAAATGACTAACTTGCCCAGCTTTGCTAGTAAGTTCCATGTTAAGTGTTCGTAAAATATTATACCCAAATAACGAATTCTTTGTACTCTGGAAATTTGCTTACAATTAATGTCATTGCATTTGTTTTGGTTTTTACAGAAAGTTAAATCATTAATTGAAATGTGTGTGTTGTTTATGGTAAAAGTCATAAAAAATGTTTTTTTAGTATTAAGAGATAAGTTTTGTTTATTTAGATAACAAACTACTTTTTTCGTTTTATTAATTGCTTTATAAAGTACAGAGTCCCATGATTAGTCTGAAAATAGCAGACATGTATCATCTGCATATGTTACAATTGTCCCGTCTATAGTCGTACTACAAATACTGTTTATATATAAAATAAAAAAATTGGTCCAAGAGCCCTGGGGTACTCCACATACAATTTTTTTTTGTCTCCTAGGGTACCATTTATATTTACTATTTGTGTACTATCGTTTAAATAACTCATTATCTATTACAGGCTGTTAAATTTAATTCCGAAACTGAGTAAGATTTTAATAAGTTTGTCGTGGTTGACTGTGTCAAACGCTTTAGTTAGGTCTAAAAGAATTGCTAAGGATTTTTTTTTGTCAAGAGCATTACTTATATATTTTGTTACATTATAGAGTGCAGTTACATTATCTTCAGGACTTAATGTTGGTCTAAAACCAAATTGATTTTTTGATAGTAAATTGTTTCTAAATATGTTATTTGTCGAGTTTTATAATTTTTTCTAGTTTTCGAAAAATAGCACAGCATAGATATGGGTCTGTAATTATTTACTTCATTTTGAATTCCGTTTTTATAAAGTGGAATTATGATTGCTTTTTTTTTTGTTGAATATACTTTTTGATTAAATATATATTTTTATCAAATAAAGATTTTTTATGAAGATTTTTTTATTTCTATTTAGATTTGTTTTATTTAATATAGATTATACAATACAATGAAGAAACTTGATAAATTAAATAAATCACACAAATCTTGATAGAATTTTTTTTATTAAATAAAGTTTTTTATTATTTTTACATTTATATTATATACAGATTTTTTTATTATAGTAGATTTTTTCAATAGTTTTTTATTCTTGGTTTTTTGTATTGAAATTAAAAAAATTGGGGCATTTCCCCAGCCCCCATCGGTAATTTTTATTTTTTAGGAAAACGAATTCTTTAAAAACGAAAAAAATTCTCTTATACGGTCCGTGAAAATACAGTCCGTATATTTTGAAATTTCGGGATTATACAGTCCATCATAATATGGTTTGAAGAATGTTATATTCCAGATTTCTACGGTCCGGGACTATACTTTTTTGTTCCGTATTTATACGGTCCATACGAATACGTTCCGAGATTTTACAGGCCCCCAGTCAATCATTGGAACACCTTACCCATTGAGCCATTTTACGGTTTCGCCTACTTGTACCTACATTATATATTTATATTAGATTGATGAACTATTTTAGATGGAAATATTTTTCGGATAAAACACCGTTCGGATCAAGGTGTATTTATTTATCTAATAAATATTCGGATGAAATATTTTTGACTAAATTACTGTTCGGATAAAATAGTTGTCTTCACTTATAATTTTATATTTTTTGGTTTTAATATATTTTTCGGATACAATACGATTTTATGAAATACTTTTTGTTTTATTATTTTTGATGAAAACATTTTTTGAATAAAATATGCCAGTAACAAAAAAATGTTGGACATTTTACGCGCTCCAACTTATGGTCGCTTTGCGAAAACCACAGATAACACGTCTGTTGATTATCTATAATAGCTATCTCATTATCTGTGAAAAAAAATTAAAATAATTTAAAAACACGATGACACGTAATGAGTAAGCCCGTATGCATAGTAACTCGATTATTTTAATATTCTAATATTATTATGCTCGTAGGTACAAACAACAAAATAATATTGCTGTCTTGAAACATAATATTATTAAGCGTAGGTACTTCGTTGCCGCCACAATTTAAAATAATATTTTATTGTGTCGTTGATCGTGGGCAATATTATCAGAACATTTTTGATAGCGTCTCATACAATTTATTGGGCTCTCATGTTGGCGCGCAGTATCGACTTATAAACAACACACAAATAATATTATTTACAAGTGGCGGACTTCACGTTGTGCCAGCCGTCGTCGGAGGGTGAATCGGCCGTTCACTCAAAACGGGCGGCGTGAGTGGATTGGACCGAGTCCCCTCGGTGCGCCGGGTATCTCGACCGCCTCATCCCGCCGGGCCCTCTCTGCGGTATCCATAGCAGCCGTCCCCGCGCTGTCGCGGCTCGAGCTGCACATCTTCTACTGATCTTTTAATACACTTAACTACGTAGTCATTCCGTTGGATTCGTGTCGACTAGTTGACGAAGTGACGATCGACGCCCTGACGGTGTTTTGCAACTATTGCATGTGCCCCCTATAAGTGCACATAGACTGCTGCTCCGTTCGGGTTCTCCTCTGTTGTACGTGCAAACGTATCCTGTCGACATGGAACGGGCACCGTCCGGCGGGCAAGGTCCCAAGGTAATTATTACGTGTCTTGATCACCCACTTGGTAAAATATGTACATCGCTATCTAAACAACGATTGTCGATTAACGCAGATGTACCGATCTAGCTATGAAATAGGACTGCCAAATGTTGAGACAGGTTTAATATTTTCTTCTACCTGGCCACAGAAATGACAGTACCTAACACTATCAATTTCAGTGGTATAATCATACTGATTTATCTATGGTACCTATACAAAATAAGTATTTCTAAAATTCTACCTTAATTAAAATCTTTCACTTCTTCCAGTTTTCAATTATGACAGTTGTCGACACGCTATTTTGTGTTTTGTATTCGTATAAAAAATGCCCACAAAGAAAAATATAATTTTAAAAGAACTTACAAATGCTCAATACTTTACCTATAAAATGTTTGATATTTATTTTATTACATGAAATACTTTAGTTTTGGCTGTACTGGCAGTAGCATAAAACTAAGGCAAGTTAATATATCAATATGATACAGCTAAAATAAAGACACTGTATATAATACCTTAAATGGCTCATTTAGATTATTTACCATGCATTATTATGTTTCTTTACTGGTATATAACAACCATTATTAAAGGGTACAGCCTCATATTGTACTATTCTTTATAATTATTTCACTTGTTAGATACCTACCTATGCTACTTCCTAAAGTTTATAATTTAATAAACTTTTTTCAGATATTTTGATATTATTTGATTGCTTACTTGTTAGTTTTTGTTGAATTTATAATTGAAATTACCTAATTATTATTTGTTAATATAATATTGCTATGGATAATATAATTTTAATTGTTTTTGGTACTTTTAACAGAGGAGAAAACCAAATCGTATAATTGATCTGGAAATAAAACGCTCCATTGGAGCTATATCTATCACGGAATATAAACGTCGTACAATTATTAATGAGATTAATAATGTCGCGTATGCACTTCATAAAACATCTTTGCCAGCAATTTACTTTAATCCAATGAGTACAGGCGCTCCAAATTATGTGCAAGATGATATTTTAGGTATGGAAGTTGATCCAATAGAAAGTAAATGGTATGTATATTTTATAATGTAAAATTTAATACTCTGGGTTGTAATAGGAAATTTAAAAAGCTGTTATTGTTTCTTTATCAATACGCATTAAGAGTTTATTGTCGTTAGATATGATGTATATTTTAAAAGTCAAGTTTGGTGTTATAAAATTTAATTTTATAAGATCTTCAGAAAGTTTTACAGATTATATTATAGTAATTAATATTTTATGTTTTAATTCTAAAAAAAAATCTATGTTATAATTTAAAAAGTAATTATTCCATATACCTAACCTTCAAATGGTTTGTACTTTTATAATAAAGTAAAGATATGGCTTGAAATGTTGAAATATTAATTTTACATTTTTTTTCTTTAACTAAATAATCTACTTGACTAACATAAAGTAATGGACTTATATTAGAAAATTATAATTTTAGATTTAAAATGTATAAATTAAAATAATATTTTATTTTTTAGTTTACTAGTTATATCCAGATACAACAGTGTGGCTATTTACAATGTTTCACAAAATGTTCAAATTTTTGATCAAATCAAGCGAATGACAATTCCACATGACCCTATTGATAATAATGGATCGCCAAATTCAGCACATTGGCTTTGGGATGGTACAGTATTTACAGTTTGCACTATGGATTCTGTACACTTTTGGGATTCATTTACTTGTAAGATAATTGAAACAGTGAAAATGCGTACAAAAGTTTTGAACCATGTGATGGCTGCTAGAAAATATAGTATTAACAAATATGTTGCAGGTACTACATAATTTAAATTTGAGATTAATTAACTCTAAAAATAAAAAAAAAACATTTTATTTCTAGTGACAGGAATAGAAGGACATGTATTCATGATTGATATGATGCATGGTATTGTTGTAATGACTATGAGAAATATTGAAAAAAACCCTATAAGAGCTATCCATTGGCATCCAGCAAATGAATTACAATATGTTACTGGCAATGACAATGGAAATATTTACCTGTGGGATATTCGTTTTCAAAGAGATTTTGTTTTCAAATTCAAAAATGAAGATTCCTTTTCTGTATCAACAAGCCATATTAATCCAGTTATTGGGTTACGGTTTTACAATAACGGAAATAGTGTTATATCTGTTGATAACAAGGGAGGCATCAAAACTTGGTAATAATTATTATTTATTAACTATTAAAATTGTATTTGGATTTCTTATATATATTATATTATTGTTCAATTGTTAATTAATGGAAAATGAATGCCAGTATTTATTATTTAGTTTCTTAATAAATTTGCATTTCTTCAAATATTGGATAGTTAATTTAATTTTTCTTATGAAATTTATGTTAAAAGGTTGAAAACAAAAATCAAAAAAATACGTACATTTCTCTACCTAAAATATAGCAACCTTTCAATACTTGGAAATACTGTATTAAAATATTTAAAAAAAAAATAATTAGAAACGGCTAATGATAATTTATTTATTGCAGGGAAGTTAGTACTGGTCTTCTACGTCCTAACCACTATGAATCTGTACAATTGTGTGACCTTAACAAGAATCATATTTTTAAAGATTATCAATTTGCTGTTACTGAAAATTTGAAAGAAGACATTGTGTTTTTGCCATCAAAAAGAGGAATGAGAATATTTGATATTGAAAGTGGTGAACATTTACCTTTTTCTAATGATATACCTCTACCAATGAACTGTGCTACTTATGATAGTAAACGATTTTGTGTTTATGGAGGATCTAATGATTTAATAAAATTATGGACACCTGAAAAAAAATGATTGAGTGAACTGTATGTTTACGATGGTAAATTTTATTAATACATTTATCATTGCTTCAATTTTTTCTTACAGTATTCTAATTCTTTACCTTCATAGTGTTATACCTTTATATTGTATCAATTTATACTAGGTACTGCATGTTTTATTGCCCCTGTAAAATATGTAAAAATAAGTAAAAATTTCAAATTTTATCTTGTTTCAAAATCTGGAAGTTTACTTAGCCTCAAAAATATTTTGTCAAGACCCAATGCTGATACAATTTACATTCAAAGTTCTGCATGCTGGATATATGACCATTATTTGTAAAATAAACCATGAAATATTTTTTTGGATTTAAACTATTCTTAAAAACTAAGTTACATCAAACATGCAATTGTCAGTTAACATTACAATTCAAGGCCAAATTACATTGAATATGATTTTATATCCACATTAATAAATATATATATTTATATTATTTAATATAACTTACAAAATTTAAGTTTTACTGTGCATACTTGTTTTGGGAGAGTAAAACATTTAAAATAGTTCTAATGTATATATATTTAGGTACCTATAGATTGTAAAAAATTTCCTGATTCATTCCATTGTACTCGGGTTGAGAAATTTAGTGTTATTTGAAAAAAATGATCACACTAATTTGTCTTCAAAAACTACTATTTTCATGGTTTTTTGTTTGTTTGAAAGTTTAATGTGAGTTCCCTAATGTTATCCTATAAAAAACTAGTAAATACTAACATCTATACTTGTCACTCATATAGCTTGAATACCCAATTGGAATATGTAAATTAACATTCAATACATACAATCGCTTATATTTTCTTACATGATGGATAATCGGGCATCGGGTTCACAAGTAATATTTGTACATAGTTACTGTACTAGTTCATTGATTTGAAGATCTCTACATTTATTTTAATTATTGATTATTATTATATACAATTATTTTTCTTTAATGTATTAACTATTGTTTATTAGTTCTCATAACATTTTGTGTATAATTGTTTAATTTATTATGAATACAATTATAATTATAATAATATACTATTTAAGTTTTGTCAAAAAAATAAGGAGTGATTTAAATGATAAATAAGTTCAATGATTTTTTGTAATATTTATAAATACATTATTACTATTATTCTAATATAAGTTATGCATCACGCATTAAAATGTAACTTAGAATAAACAATTTAATACATGTAATTTTTTCACTGGTGAATTATAATTTATAAATTACAGCTATTGGTGAATGATAAATGGCAGGAAATGGCTTGCTTATGTAAACTTGACTATAATTTAAAACAAGCTGGTGTTATATGAATAAAGGTACAAAAAAAAAATACATTTATTCCAAGCATAATTTCAAAAAAATGGTATTAGCCTATTTTTGTACCAGTTTTAAGGGATAATGACGTCTTGTACAATGAGTTACTAAGGCTAATTATCTAATGAATTATGTAGTTCTTGAAAGAAATAAAATAATGTACTTTTTTAAAATGAATAAAATAAATATTACCACAGCCATTATTATTGTTATTATTATCGTATTGGTATATAAATCAAAAAAGGCAACAGCAGTACAGATAAGAATTTAAAGATTGAAATAGGAAATAATATAATACAATATTTATGTTCAACAACAAGACAGTCATAATTTAGTTTCTAAACCAGTCGAGAATATACAACTTTAATTAATATTTTTATTAACTGGTTGGAGGACACTCCAAATTTGACCTCACTAGTCTATTGTTTGTGGTGATTAAACCAATATAGACCAATAGAATACAACTGTGTGGTTGTACCAGTAAGTCCAACATCGAGACTATTCAATGCTGCCAAAACATTGCTCTCCAGTATTGTTGCAGCATATTGGTATGACAGATATGACGTTATCCACCGAGATTTCATGATTACATCCTTCTAGGACGAGATTATTAAATTTGCTCACAAATATGAGATAAGACTGGATCAACACACTAACCCAACTACTCTATAACTCTCAAGGTCTATGATTTATATTCTGTCGGGTCCAGCAAGAGAACACGATGTGAGCTGACCAAAATTGGTTTTTTTGGGTGACAGCCTGCCATAGGAGAACCAGTTTTGATAGCAGGGTGACACGGGTGGATTTACAGAATCAGCGCATTCTCTTGCTGGATAGAGTATAGTATAAAATATTAGACTAAGGCCAGAGCCTCTCCACTAGGAGTGATAACCCAAACATATTTTATATATTATATCAACCAAAAACATTTATTTATTTAATATTTATGTACACCTTTGAAATGTTTCATTAAAGATCATTGATCATTATAACAAACAAGCCTTTGAGAGGTTTAAAAAAAATATATATATATAAATAATAATATAATAAATCTTAAAAATAAAATCAGTCTATTTTATTTTTGATATTTAGTTATGTAAAACTGTTATTTTAGGATAAAACTTTCACTCATTGCTTTCATAAAATCCTCTTCGGTTACCGATAAATTTTCATTAGTTGCACATTGTTCGTCTAAAATAAGTTAAAATATTAAAAAAATTATAAAATATACATGCATTTATATTAAACATAAAAAAAAGGTTTACCATTAATGTGTGTAATTCGTTTTTGGATGACTCTTCTAGCACAGTTTAGCCATGCATTATGACACATTCCATACAATTCAGCCCCTGTTACTTGGTCTGGTAAGTGGTCTATTAAATCTTCTAGATGAAAATTTGAATCTAAGTTAAATCTAAAAAATTAAAAGTCTTTTGAATATTTTTAAAAATATCACCATAATATGCAAGTTGATGAAATTTATAAAATATTGGAAATATTATATAATATTATATTGTGTATAAATTATATTTTTAATTCATAAACAGCTAATTATTAACTGTACAATACATACGCCAAACATGCCAATGTTCACTATTCAATGTATAGATTTAAATATAAGATACAAATTAATATCTTTTAATATATTTGAATAAAACTATACATACTTTTTAGTTAATGCTCTTAATACATGCAGTTTTGATTCTTTATCATTACAACCACCAACATAAACACTTTTATCAAGTCTAAAATAAATAATTATTTTCAATAAAGCATATTATAATTAATGATATTTAATAAAATACCTTCCTGGGCGTAAAAGTGCAGAATCTATGAGATCTGGTCGATTTGTAGCACCCAATACAAATATTTGTTGATTTTCTGATGTCATTCCATCCATTTCAGTTAGCAATTGTGATACAACTCTATAAATATATAAAGTATCCAAATATAATTTAATCAAAGAATAAAAAAAATCCATACCTATCTCCGACACCCCCAGAATCTCCATTTTGGCCTCGTTTTGGAGCTAACGAATCAAGTTCATCAAAAAACAAAATACACGGTACAGCTGAACGAGCCTTGTTAAACACTAAAACATATTTTTAAATATTAATAAGGAGTTAAGGACATCATAATTTTAAATAATACATGTTTATTATTATACATTTTTCGTATACCTTCTTATATTAGATATATTTTACCAACATAACTTTTAACAAAATATTATATTATACTCCGTTCCAGGAGAGAAGACCCGCGTTTTTTTTTTACCATTGTGCTATTGTTGGTGTCAGTCGGTTGTGCAAAACGTGTACCGTTTCCTCGTGGAATGGTGTATAGTGCATAATTAAATATTTACCTTCTCTTACGTTAGCTTCACTTTGTCCAATATACATATTGAGTAATTCAGGACCTTTAATTGATAAAAAGTTGTATTTACATTCAGTTGCCACAGCTTTTGCTAATAATGTTTTTCCAGTCCCAGGTGGGCCATATAATAATATTCCTATGTAAAAAATTATAACCATTAAATTATCTTTAAAAAATGGTTTAAGATATTATATAGATTATAGAATATTATCTATAAATTTAAATACATTATATTGAGTTGCATAAACAATTTATTAATTTAATGGTTCACTATGTAATAGACTAATCATAGACCACAGTGAAGTGCAAAGAACTAATGTTTTCAAGACCAAACTATAATTATTAAAATGTATTACCTGATCTCCTCATATTAAATGTTGATGGTTTTAATGCAGACATAATTTCTTCTTTCACATTTATTAAGCCACCAACATCGTCCCATTTTACGACTTGTACTGATGGCGCCCCAATTGATTTTGTGAACACCAAATTTATTTTTTCTATAAAAATGAATCAAACAATGATTTTATATTTTAGTCTAATTAATTAACATAGTTTAATATAATACAATAATATATAAACTTTTAAATTATAATTTACAAACCTATTGAAACCATTATATCGGATTCTTCCAGTATGACATCAGTAGATTTAATATTATGTACAGACATATGATTCCTTAACAAAATATATATATATATATAAATATACAAATAAACAAAGGCATATCTATTTATATTTTAAACATTAACAGCTTCATTTCTAAATTTACTTTACAGCTAATAGCAGCAGTGTCATGTAATTTGAATAATTGAAACCAGAAGTATGGTCTACGATTGTTTTAATCATTATGTTATCTAATGCAACAGAATCTCTTTTCAATATCCATCTCAATAATTGTTCTCGATTTATTTTACTTAAATTTCCGACTTGTTGACTTTGCAAAAATAATCTTAAAAAAACAGGACTTAGTTCTTCTTGGAGTTTGCAGTAGCAATAATTATTATAGGATTATTGGTTTTGACATTTATTTGTCTGATAAATATATCCAAAATTTCTTGTTCTAAATCTTTTGTAGAAGATAAACAAAAAGCCTAAAAATTGATAGTATAATTATTTGAATAATTCATTTAAAAAATAAATTATATTCACTTCAATATTTTCCAAGTGTAATAGACATGGTGTCATTTTTCTAATATCATCAAAAAAGTATTCTATTCTTTTTTTAAATTGGGCAATATTGTTTGTAGGCCAGTTAAAACAGCATTGAGATATGTATTGTATTCCAAGGTATTTAGACACCGATTCAATTAATAATTCTTTGCCACATCCATTAACTCCATAAACTAAAAAAATTGGTTTTAAGGATTGAAAATCTAAAAAAAAAAAATCTAAATAAATAAATGATTAAAATATAATGGTTAAAAAACACCAGAACCTCGATTATCCAACCGGAAATTAACATATTCAAACATCAATATTTGTTGGTTGTAGTGCTCATACTCGTAATCAAGTATATATTATAATAATTCTATGTTAATTTAATAATAAATGTGTGTAGGTATCCATCTAATAATTATATATTTATAATAATAACAAGAAGGTATAAATGTAACCGGAAATGTGTTTTTTCCTGATATGTATAAGCATATTAAATATATTATACATCAATATCAATATACTTATGAATGTTGCAAGTACAATATGTAGTACATATTATACAGTATAAAAAAATTCACAGTATCTAAACTTTCGTGTTTCTGAACTAAGTGCCATTTAGTTTAGATGATCGATGTTGTACTGTACTCTCATTTTTATAAGTTGATAAGCTAATGTTATTTTAAATATTTTAACTACTTAGTTAGATGTAAAGGATAATAAGAAAATCATGAATTTATCACCTGTAAGACTTTGTTGAATAAATGGTTTGATCATTGACACAATTAATTCTCCTTCATCATTCATTCCACCAGGAAATATGTTCAAAATAAAATCATTGAAATTAATAATGTTTAAATTTTTTAAATTATTTATTGCAAATTCTTTTTCCATAGGTAAATAGGTGTTGGTTGAATATTGAACTTCATTTAATTTAGTATGTAAACTAGATATATAAAATTTATTTTTACAGTTGTATAAATTTACTTGTACACTTTTTTCTTCCACTTCAACAATTTTAATGTAATAAATTGAAACACTAGTAGGTTCTACTAAATATTCTGTTTCTGGGTAAGACTTTTTTAAATCCAATTTTATTATATCTCCTACTGATACACATTTTGGTAAAGAAAAATAATTGTAAAGTGTTTTGTCCAGTAGTTTTTGTGTTTCTGAATTAAATATCAAAGGTTTCATCACAGATATTGATACTTTTGGTGTTATTTTTGGCTCAAAATCTTTTAATGGTTTGATAATTCTCAACATACAAACTTCACAAGTATGATTGCAATCAGTTAGATTAAATAAATTTGTCGAAGTTAGAATGCACTCAGATTCTTCATAAGAGTTCAACACTATTATTCTGTTGTAGCGTGACAAAGGTAAACTATGGGAACCTGTAGTTTTAACGTTGACTAGCACCCATTGCATGTTATTCAATTTTAATTTGTTTAATGTTTCCTGGCTGACAAATATACAATTGTGAATTTCTAAATTGTGTTTTAGAATTGTTATATTGTCATAATAATGTGTTACAAGCTTTTCCAATATATTGTCAGGAACACATTTAAATTGTATTTCAGATCCAAAAAGGATGTTGACTCTGAGATTACGAAGCATTGTCGACCTTACGACTAGAGATTTGGTTCTATTAAAACACGACTTCAGTACATAATTTATGAATGAAATGTAGTTGAAAAGATATTTCCTTTGAATTGCCATATTTTTATAGTTGCAGTTGTACGGGTTATCTGAAGACTGAAACTGATATCACTGGATAGCGTCAAACGAAAAATGTTTGTATGACTAGTGCCAGTTCATTTATTATAAACAATAATACGTGTGACTGAAGAAAACTAAACGAATAGAACAATTAATTAGGTAGATTGAAGTTTCTTACACACTTTAAACTCATAAGTCATAGATCCTTAACTGTTACAAGTGTTAAAACTTAAAACAAAATGAACAGGAAAAAACAAAACAAAAAAATCACTGATAACAATGGATACCCAAAAACCACAAACAATTAAGATTACTTCGTGTGAAAAACCGATCAAAAATCGCATTAGCATATTATATCGAATAGCACTAGTACCTCGAAATAAAAATTAAGAAATGCCGGTAAATGTTTTCACACACGGCCATTTTCGTCGACATTTTTTTTTTTCATGATATCATTTTCCACCTGACTGACTACGTCCTCGTGAAACGTTTTGATAACGTTTAGTGTTTACATACCCTATCAAAACTAGAAGCTGCGTTCTTTAATTATAATATTTACTTTTTACCCCACCCAGATCATAGAAAAATGATACTCAGATAACTGACAAACGCAGCCAATTTACCGTGGAAACGGTTGGTTGTTTAACATAGTTTGTTATCAGATAATAATGATTGACTGAGCGTTTCATCAGCGTCCATAAGCATTCGGTTTTTTTTTTGTAATTATACACATCGCACAATATTCTTATATTTATACTTAAATGCAATTATAATTCCGCACTTATATGAAATGTGTTCGAAACACAGTTCCTGTCTTGCTAGCCTCGACTGATCGAAATCGGCTCACAGAGACGTTGTCGACAGTCAGCCTTTCAGCCCAAACCGGTGGCAATTGTTTGCAGATTTCGTGTGAAGAGCATTAGCGTGTCTACTCGAATACGTTGATGTGCTTCGGTGGTTTTATCTCTTAGACTATATTATGTTACCAACGAAGCTCAGGGCGTTAAATGATTGTTCTACCGATGAAAGTAGCAACAACGATGATGTGCCAGTTAAAATTACTAAAGAAGCTTTGGTAGGTGTTTTTCAATTACTTGCTCAGAAAAAATACCAAATACTAAATGTTCTAACAATTGATTGTCTTATTACTACATGATATGTATAGAACAAAAAAAATTGCAGTTATTCTTATCAAAATTAACTGGATATTGAAATTATTAATACTACTTTGCTATAGAATAAATTACAATACTTAATATTATATTTATATTTTTATTGTAGAGTTGTTTTTTATTTATAGTTAACCTTTTATTTATATAATTGAGAATTAAATTACTATAATATTATACCTTCCCAATTACAAATTCTTCTTTTTTATTTTACTTTATCATGAACTAAAATTTATTTGTTAAATCCTCATATTTTACTTTAAGTATCACCTAAAACTATAATGTTTTGGTTTAATGATATGCATATTACTTATATTCCAATCATACTTATACATTAAAGAAATGGCACCGAATTGCTTAAAATATACCATGACATCGTACATCAAGGCACACCCCCTCCCATCATTTTTTTTAAATGTAATCATCAGATGCAAATCAATTTAATTCATTTTTGCTTTGCTAACTTCAATGCCGGATGCAGTACCTTTCAGTGAGCCATAATCTAAAGAATCTAATATGACATATGAGCCTAAATGCTTTATATGTCATAAATAAGCTAAGTGATTGGCGCCACTGCATTAAAGTTATAGTACTAATTATCAGCTTAAATTATAATATTTATTTTTACTTGAGCATTGTTTAAATTAATTGTATAAAATAATTTTTCATTTCATTAAAATTAATAAAATATTTTATTTCAGGAAACGAAAGCAGAACTACAATATAGCCAAGCATTACAGTGTTTAGCAAGAGATCAATTAGATGAAGCAGAGAAACAACTATCAAATTTATTGGAAAAAGAAATTATTAAATCTGTATGTTTAAAAAATGTCTATCTTTAAGTTTTAAATAATTTCCAACTATTATTAATTATATATATATATTTTTTTTTTAGCTAAATACTACATTGAACCAAAAAGATAAATCTCAATCTTTATTAGCTCATCTAAAATATTGTTGTCTTACTAATTTAGGAAATATTTTGTTAAAAAAATCCAACTACCATGAAGCCTTAATTCACTATCAAGAGGTGAATTTTATTGAATAATGTATTTTAAACGTAATAATATTGATTACATAAATTTATTATTTATTATTTAGGCTTTAAAAATGGACAATACTGACCTGAATCTATGGTATCGAATTGGACTTACTCATAGCAAGTTATATCAAACTGATCAAGCAATATCAGCATTTTTAGAGGTAACTAATAAATAACAAAACCACTTGATTACTATCTTCTTAACAATATGGTCATGTACGAGGTATGTCCCAAATGTAAGTAATAAGGCACAATTGAGTATAATTTACCTTTCAGGGTACACAATTTCATGTTTTTTAACAATCAAAGGATTTAAAATATTCATTTTCTGTGTGATTTCCCTGTTTTTTTTTTTTTTAATATTTAATAAATACATTTTTCTTTATTTATAATTTACACCGAGAATTTTTTATCGATATAACAATATTTGGTTTTATAGATACTGAAAATTCTCCATTGCACATTTATTTGTTATTATAGTCAAGATATAAACCCACTATACACATGTAAAATACTAAGATGGGTGCCAAGTAATTTTGACAATAACAGTACACAATGCATTTTAGTATTTTTAATATGTTTAGTTGTTATATATTTCGGCCAAATAAAGCATACAAGTCTTTTTAACTTGAAGATATTTAACTGCGTAGATATATAATATACTATAACTAAATCAAATATATACAGTGTGATTCCTTTTAAAGGTAACACTAAATAATTCTGTCCAGTGACATCGGATTAATATGCGGTTTTTAGGAGGGGATAGGGAATACATAACACATTTCTTGATGATTTTTACATTTTTAGATCTTTCCGTGAGCGCATGCGCAATACAACTTGCATTTTTTTAAATAGCAACGGGTGTTTTGAATACCAAATTCTGATAGACCTAATTTTTTTAAGTCGATTTGGTCCTTTTTACTATAGCTCTAAAATCAAAATTGACCAAATGGCAACCAGTCAAAGTTTCGATTAAAATTAATGAATTTTTCAACAATCATACTAGAATACTTAATAATTTAAATAGAAACTTTAATAATAGAAGTTATGAGAAATAAATCATATCAGTTTGTTTAATCCTTTCTTAGTAAATGAACTAACATTTACATCTAATTGAGGTTAATTAATTCCTCAAAATTAAATTTAAATGATTTAATAATATCTGCAAACCTACGGAAACAAAAAAAATACTTAAAATTTCATAATTCAAAAAATTCTAGTATGATTGTTGAAAAATTCAATAATTTTAATCGAAACTTTGACTGGTTGCCATTTGTTCAATTTTGATTTTAGAGCTATGGTAAAAAAGACCAAATTGACTTAAAAAAATTCGGTCTATCTGAATTTGGTATTCAAAACACCTGTTGCCATTTAAAAAAATGCAAGTTGTAATGCGCATGCGCTCACGGAAAGATCTAAAAATTTAAAAATCATCAAGAAATGTGTATTTATGTATTCCCTATCCCCTCCCGAAAACTGCATATTAATCCGATATCACTAGACAGAATTATTTAGTGTTACCTTTAAAAGGAATTATACTGTATAATTATGGAAAATATTATATAATATTGAATTTCAAGTGTGAGTCACCCTATACCTCACTATAAGTGTTGAAAAAAAAAGTTATAATAAGTTATACCCTCCCGAACATCAAGGAATCTATTCATTTAACTTTCACTTCAATTTTTCAAGTCATTCAGAAATTACACAATCACAAAAACACACAGCAGAATTATATATGTATTATATATATATATAATATGTCATATATATAGTACATACATATAAAGACTAATATTTAATACAATTTTTGTGGTGACCTATTTGTTTTATATTATAGTACCTATAGTAAATTGGTTTGAATAATTTATACTTTAGTACAGCATATTTTAATGCTGTCGGTCTTGCTTACAATAATAACAATGAAGGTATAAAACATTATTTTTCAGGGTATTAAATGTAATCCTAATCATTGGCCTACTTTGGATAAATTGATAACTTTATTATATGCAAGCAATGAATATGTGTGTTGTTTATATCATATAAGCATATCACTTAATTTAGATTCTGGATATTTAAAAGGACATTTTATCAAAGAAATTATATTCAAAAAATTTCCATCATTAATATCTTATTTTAAAAGTTATTGCTCAGACGGGTAAGTAAAATATAGATTAAAATATTTCAATTTAAAACAATGTATAATTAAAAAAAAAAAATTTTGTATATATTTTTAGTGGTTTAGATATTGCATGTGCTGAAATAATAGATACCAATATACAGCAAAAGATATTAGTTGAAATTGAAGATATCAAGAAAAATGATCCTACTTTATGTTTAGGAAAATCATCCAAAAATATAGAATGCAATCCAAAATTGTTTGCTAGGCCTTTGGTGTTTAAAAGTTGGGATCAACTTGGAAAATGGTTATTAACAATTTATGATCATATGTTTGAAAGTTATGAACATTCGGTAATTATTACTTATTTAATTTAAAAAATGTTGTTTGCTATTTTGTTACTAGTAAATTATTTCTAAAAAAAAATGTTCAAAGTATTAGTACTGGACAGGGATAATTATTAATTAATGACTGGGGCTGACCATTTTTGTCTTTTTTCTTTTATAATATGATTTCTTTAAGAAGGAAATATGGTATAAGAATTAATGGTTGAACACACATTTTTCATTTTGATCTTCGCATATTTTAAAATTTTTAGGTCATTTTGGAAACTTTGATCTTTAACCATTAATTAAAATAATAAATATATGTTACAGAAATAAAATTATTACTATTAATTTATTATCTAACACATCAAATATACAAACGTACTGTTTAAAAATAATTTTTCTTCTTAAACCAGATAATATTGTAATTAATATAATTTATTTCATTTTTAAAAATAGTTGATGGAATTTTTTCATAAATCTTGAACATAGAACATAAGAATAATATTATATTTGAATGATTTTGGATTCTAAATGATACTATGAATGTAACCATTTCAAAATGATGTGTGTGTATTTTTTGTGCCATACTTTTTCTAGTAAAAAAATGATCTAATCATCAATTCTGATAGAGGCTTCTGGTAACAAATGAGATCTAGTTGGTACTATAGAAGATAATCAAGTTTTAAATTCTTATAAGTTTTTAAAATAATTAGGAAAAACAAAAAAATATATAAACATTTATTAAAATTAAAATATTATTAATATAATTAATTGATAACCTTGGTTACCTAAGAATTAACACCATCTTAATATTTTTTTTTTATATAAATATTGATAAAAATTATTTGTTACTTCAAAAAGCTTAATAATTTAAAACAAAATTCCTCATAAATTGCTTTTATAGAAATTAAAAAATGTATATTTATTTTTTAATATTATGAAACGGGATAAGCCCAATACAAACTTCAGATAGTAATCTTAAGGCAAAGATACACAACAATAGAAATTAAAGGGGTTAATTATAGGGGCCCACACAAGTGTCTCAGTGAGGCCCAGTATTCTTTTTTTCGAGAAATAAGTAAATAATACTAGATAACAATTTTATAAATATAAAATAAATATTTTTTTGTTTAGTTTATCAATAAATCTGAGTTACATAAATTGTGTAATTAAATATTAATATAAATTTATATTTTAAATTGTTAATTAAAACCTTTCAGCTTCTTTACGAACCTATACAATTCAATCACGAATCGTTAACTCTAAACACAACCGAAAGCCAAATTATGGTAGATGAAAAATGTATTGAAAACGATTTTGAAAAGCTTTCATTTAAAGTTGATGGTAGATATTATAAAAATATATTTTTATTATTAATATTTGATAATTTATTTATTTTATTTTATTATTTTGTTATTGATAATGATAGTCCCTGCAACAAAACGAAGAAAAAGTTCACCATCACTTGCAGATCAACTAAAATTAAGTCGGCGATCAGCTCGAAATAAAGCAAATTCAAAAGTTAATGAGTCAACACTAGTCAAATCAATATGGAATACTATGCCCCAACATTTATTGTATAGTTTATTTCTTAACTAAATAATTTATTACTTATTAATTATTGTATGATTATGTTTATATTATTGCATTGGTTTAAGGCTTAGCAAAGATGGCAATAATAAATGTAATCCAATTAAATGGTCGGACGATTCTATGGATACAATGGATTTGTATAGGTTATTGAATTCTCAGATATATTGAGTGATGGTCTTATTGAAAATTTACTGAAAAATAATATTTCTGAAGATGAACGCCTTAAGTATTTATAATAAATAAGATGTTTAATACAATTTTAAATTATTTTATATTTGCATTATTATTAGACAAATACATGATGAAAATTATTTTGGGTCCGATCATGAAGCAAATGATTTGAATAATTTTATTGAACTTAATAACAAAAAGTCAATTTCCGATTTACTAGAAATTTATTTAATTATTATTGCTAACAAATGGACAAATACTTGGCCTACCAACATGGTTCAAGTATATATAGATGTTTTCAAAAGAGTATGGTAAGTAATCTAAATCTATTTGATAACTTTTCAATACTTACATTTGATGTTTGATTTAATTAGGATTCATACAGAAAAACAACATATTACTTATATTTCTGACTCAAATTTTGATTCCTTAAACGATGAACAAATTAAACATGTGAAAGATGAAATTTTATCTATTCTTACTTATGGAGAACTATTATGTGATCTTTATTTTCAATTAAAAATTAGCCATAAGCCATTAGAAGGAAGGTATTAATGCGTTAAAATAATAATTTTCATTTTTATTGATATTTATTGTTAAATAATCTTATGTAAATTAATTTTGTAGTATTATTGGAGGAGACTTTTGTTCTCTGTGGATTGGTAGTATAAATGATGCACTCTCAATATTAGATTTGAAAGATAGTCATATGGTGATAAATGTTCGATTTCTATGGTTAAGAGCATTATTTAACTTGCAAGATAAAGAAACCAGCCTTACATGTGATGTACTTGATATGGTAATCTAAGTTTTTATTTTACCTAATTTAATTTTTTTTTAGTTATATTGTTTTTATTTATTGTAAACTCCTATCAAGAATTAATATTATAATTTATAGAGTTAAAGTATTTTGTCATGAATCAATGGATCACTAACACATTTTTTTCTGCAAATTTTCATTTAAAGTTATATTATTGTTGAAAGACATACTAAACATTTTTATAGCTATGTAATGTCATGAGGCTGGGCACCACACAATCACGTGTGAAATACGCATACAATTTACTCTCAGTTATCATAATGATTTATCTATTTTAAAACATTATGTTCTAAATTTTTTATATTTTTGTTTGTTGTGTATTTTTGAACTAAAACCAATAGTGGATCTAAAATTTAAATGTCTTAATTTTTTTGTCAATATTTAAAATATTTAAAAAAAATTTGGTCAAAAAAGCTATGAGCAACCTTTGGGTCATAGTGCCATAATATGCCAAAATAAGTCGATTTTTTAATTGTGGTAAATGAAGAACTAATATAAACTTTGATAATGCTATTTTATCAATTAATTGCCAACCAAGCTCCATATTATAATTTAAATATTCATATATGTTTAATGTTTTATATTTAAACCTAATATAATCATTAGTTATGTATGTTATTCTATTACACTTGATCTATAATATTATTATTAATCACATAATCTTATAAATAATTTTATACTTAACATTGTTTTAAAGAAAAATTGTTGTAAATAAAAATTTGTTTTTAAAAACTAAAATATTTTAAAAACATTTAATGAAATAAATTAATGTATTATGTATATTAAAATATTGAATTGATTCTAGTTCAAACTATTAACATAATAATATAATGTTTTTAGTTATTGAATTTCATTTGCGGTCTGGATGATTATGAAATTGTCCTACCTAATTTAGAATATTTTTACCGAATAAATACAAGGATAGCAGAGAAACTTATAGTCACATTAAAAAGGTTTGTTATCCATGTATTTTTATTCATATATGTATTTTTAAAACATATTTATTTTCAGGAATAATTTATTAAGCACAGTAAAAAGTCTGTATGAGTCAAAAGAATATCTAAGTGTTGTGAATATTTTAAAAGAAACTTTAAAACCCCAATTTACTTACATGGAGATACCAAGTTATCAAACTATGACACGAATGAACCAATACATATTTATGCTAAATTCATTTTTAGAGTTAAAAAACTACTATGTAATTGAATTTTAATGTTTTATTTTATTATTTTTATTTTTATTTTTTTATTTTTTTTAAGGATTTGTTTAAATGGTGTGAGCCGTGCTTGTATGAAGCTATTTTACAACATCGTAAAAGTCTTATAGAAGATTGTGATCAAAACCAAAAAACTAATCAGGCCAAATTGATTAATAATATATTTTACGCTATGTTAGAATCAATTAAAATAGAGGGCTTAGATGTTTGTAAGTAGCAAAATTGCAATCAGTAAAAAATTCCATTATTAACTTGATGTTTTATTAGTTGATAATGTGTCACAAGGATCTAAATCAAAACTTATACAATCGGTCATAAATCTTTTATCATACCTAATAGAAACTCCTGATGGAAATCCAGAAATTGATGCTGTATCTCCGTGGTTGTTAATTTATAATTTGGTAAAATAGTAAGTTTTTTCGTGCTTAACTATTGTGAGCATTATTTATATTGTTTTATATTTCTATTATAATTATTATGATGATTTTAACTCGGACACTTTTTTTTGTAATTAATTAATTGTAGAGATGTTACGAACCACAATATTTAAGGTCAAACCGAACTTTTCTCTAAATTAACGAACCCAAACAGATCCGAACTTGCACACTTTTAATCAAACCCAAATCACCAAACCGAACTCTTCATATATTTTATCGAATTCAAACCGAACATTAAAAAAAGTCAAAATTGGATATTATTTTATTTAATATTTAATATTTATTTATCATTTAGTCACCATACTACAGAATTATTGACTAAAGATTTTAGATTAGTGATACTTAATAGAAACCTTATAGAATTGACTTTTATTTTTATTTCTCTGGTTCGATTATCGAAACAAACTATTAAGTATTTTGTTTGGTTCGATTATTTGTAATACAATTCATTGACCAGTATTTTATTTATTCTTATTAAAGTGCTAAAATTTTTAATTACAATATT
Source organism: Sitobion miscanthi (assembly GCA_008086715.1). Taxonomy (NCBI): domain Eukaryota; kingdom Metazoa; phylum Arthropoda; class Insecta; order Hemiptera; family Aphididae; genus Sitobion; species Sitobion miscanthi. Next base: position 7,894,669 of record CM017801.1, on the reverse strand, counting down.
TTCTTTAGTTAACTTTAGCACCTGTTTATCATGTGTTTATAACACTTTACTAATATTTATTGTAATGACTAATATCTTGATAATCTTTTGTATTTCCAGTGAAGAATCTAAAACTGATAATTCATTTTCTTCTCAAACTACTAATGTCCCACAGTCTTTATCATTACTCTTCCTGGGTCATGAATATTTAGGAAAGTAAGTATTTAATAAATGTGTTTCCTAATATAGTTCTATTTTAATTTACATATTATTTATTAAAACTTGTGTAGGAGGTCATGGTGTTGTTTTGAAGATGGTATTCTTCTATTCCTAACATTATCAGAAATAGAACCTTTTATTCATACGGATTTGTATAACATATCATTAGTGCATCAAGTTGATCAAATATTTTATTGTTTATATACACATTTAATCAAACGTAATAGACCACGCCATGTGCAGGTAATTAAAAATTAAAATAATAACAATATTTGTTAGTAAATTATTTTTGTTATAATAATAATTTTTATTTATCTAGGATCACCATTCCATGGGATTAGCACTTACATGGCCACGAGCTAGACAATTGATGCATTTTTATCAACCTCAAGAATTACCTAGTTACGATGGTATATCAAAAACATTTACTGTAAATTCTGATACAGAAGCTATGCTTAAAAAAATCATAGCTCTCATACCTGAAGAAATAAAACCAAGTAAAGTTAATTAAGATGTGTATAAAGAATACATTGTTGTATATAAATCATTATTCATTTATTTTTATATTCCAGATCGATTGATGGATAATTTAATGATGTACATCAAAGGGGAAACAGACCAGTTGCCTATAAATGATAATCCTTTGCCTAATGATGTAAAAGATATTTTTTATTTAATGGCTGATTTTAATTTTAAAAACAAGACTTGGGTAAATTCTTAAAAGATTTTATTTAAGAATTCTTAGAATTTATAAATATAAATGAAACTATTGTTATTAATATATTTATTATTAATATAATACTATATTTCAGAGTAAAGCTATTCGATATTATTTACTTGATCTTTGCAATAACTTAGATCGTTTTGATTCTTGGGCTGCCATGGCTTTAGCTAGGGGGAGTCAAATAGAGACAAAATTAAATTCAGTAAGTCAACATTACTGATATTTGTTTTAAGATGAAAATATTTTTTGAATTTGTTTAATAATCACTTGATCTATATTGATATAAATAATGTATTAATTAGGAAAAATAGTGGTTACATATAGAACTCTATAGAAGGAGATATGAGAAATGTTCGAATCCATACAAAATCTTTTTCATTATTTGTGTAAACAAATTAAAAAAAATAGTAATTAAAATATATTTTTTTAGTGTGAGTCAATAAAAAATGAAGCTGACATAATTAGAAGAGCTCATATGACTGGCCGATGCTATAAGCACTCTCTTAAAATAAGTCCTGAAAATACAACTCTTCTTATTGAATATGGAACATTTACCTATAGTATTCATTCCTTTTGCTCACGTTTATTGAAACAGGTGTGTATTTAAATTATTTATAGTTTTTAGTCCTTTTAACTGATCAAATTGCATTACTTTATTTTATGGTTATCTATACAAGTTAGAGTATGACTCTACAATTTATTCAACATTGACTATTCAAGTAGTGTCTTTAGTGAACTAAGAGCATTATTATTTATTACTTTATTAGTCACCGACCTTAAACACATGAAGTATATAGACAATCTCAGGTTTTTGATTTTTACACTAGAACAATAACAATAATGTAAAAGTTGCAAAATGCTTTAATTATAAACTAAAAAATAAAAAAGTATGTCGAATACTCTCAAAATAAATAGAATTAAATATTTACTTTTCAAAAAAAAAAAACAAAAATGTTGTATTAAAATATGATACTGTTTGATTTAAACTACGGATTCATCATACATAATTAGTAGAGCTCAGATGTTTATAACTGGATATTTTTTTCATGCAACCAGAATTCTACAATTTATAAAATAAAGATTACAAATATACAAACTTATTTCGTATATTTTTGAGCATATAAATGTATTTATTATGTTGATTATTTCTAGACCACGTAGCATATATTTTATTATTATAAATATAATATTAAAAATTGTTCTTATCATTATTAATTGTGTTTATGGGTAAGACTCATAGAAAATTTGAAGATTATATATTTATAAAAACATTTAAACATACTGCCATATCATCAAAGGTTTTTCAAGTTTTGAAATATCAGCAAAATAATTGTTATACTATGTAGTCCTGATGGGTACCTAAAGTGCTTAACCTAAGTAAAATTTAACTTTAATAAATCGGCAACTAATTAAAAAAATTGTTCATATTTTAGCTGTGTACTTCGTAGTAAATTGATTTTAAGTACTCATTCAGAAGAGTATATCATTTTTTTAAAATTAATATTAGCCCTTTTGTATTGAAATAATAGGTGTTTTTTAAATATTTTATGGCATATAATTGTATATTTTGATATTTTAATGAATTGTTGATCGTTAAAATCTGAGCTCTAGTAATTAGATTAATATTTGTGACGTTTTATTAAAATAACACTCATCTTAATAAAAAATAAACAGCTCCAAGAATTTTAATTTTAAATTAAATTAAATTTAGTGTAATAAATTGTAAACTAAAATGTTCCCTATAATTTAATGTTGAGTTGGTGACTTGGTACTTTAGTCCACGTCAATCCCCACTGCAACTGTGATATGTAATAACTCACCGTACTCCAACCAAATAACTCTATATTATTTTACATGCCGAGTGATGTAAGAATAGTAAATAATTAAGATGGCCATATATCCACATGCATTCTCTCTGTCTTACAAATGTGTAGCAAATATTACGTTCAGCAGATCACATTTAGCTCTGTTAGTTTAAAAACTAGAGTGAATTAACTTCTTATAAAATTTAGAAGTAAGAATATTATCTTTAAATTTTATAAAAAGTCTATTCACTCTAATTTTTAAACTAACAGAGCTAAACGTGATCTGCTGAGCGTAAAATTTGCTGTGTTATGCGTTAGTGTAACAGAGAGAACGCATGCAAGTGTAGCCCCCTTTTAAAATAATAATTATCATTGTATAAAATGTCTTCTTAGAAATAATAAATATTAAAAACAATTAGTATGAATAGTAAATAAAAATGTATTATTATTATTTTTCCACGTTTATATTGTTATTCCATTCTGTTGAACTTTTAAAACATTACAGTAATAATAATAATAATATTTTATTTTTTGTAACCAATCAATATACATGCAGTAAATAAAATTAAATATTAAGTCAAGTTAACTTATATAAGTAGTTATTTATAAATCAAAAGTTTATATTACATTTTATTATATTTTGTGTAAAATAAAATATTATGTAAGGTTAAATTTTTGATAAACAAAAGTAAATTGGAATTTTCAATATAACAAATAAGTTAATTATTATTACTTTATTTGGATATTTATACAGGAAACCTCTAATATGAGCTTACAAATGTTTGGAGAGCTTGAAGAAGAAAAAGAAAAAATGATCAAAATCGCTAGAAAATGTTTTGAAACTGCCAACAATGTAACTTTTACTAATTTTAACTTAGATTTATTTATTTATTATTTTTTAATATTAATTATGTTATTACATATCATTAGGTTTGGGAATACACTGATTGTGATTCCCAGGATGAACGCTGGATGCATCATTATGTGCTCGGGAAAATAACTGAGAAAAATGATGATAACTCAACAGTATTTATGGATCATTATTTAAAAGCTGCTCAGTATTTAAATTCCTATGGAGCTAAGTTTCCAGAGCATATTATATACACTGCTCCTCAGTATTATTCAATTGAAGTACTCGAGGTAAAGAATTATTTTTTTATCATACAAGTATCAGATGACAGATACTTAGTTGAATAATATTTTTCTAAATTATATTATTTATATATATTTCTTAAGAGAACACCATACCCGCGATTTATATATATCCTTGCGATATATTTTATCCGTCCTACAAACCTATACTGTATACAACATACCAAATTGTACTTTCACAGTAATAAATTATCCTGTTATTTTTAAAATTAGAATGAATTGACTTATTATAAAATTTAAGGGTAAGATTATTATCTAGAGCCGTGCTTTTCAACTTTTTTAGCCTAATTTAGATCCATAAAAATGGTGACACACTTAAAATAATTAATTGAAAAAGTAATGATCATAATTTACATAACTAAAATATATAAATTTAAATTTAAGAATGAGACAAAAATAGGATTATTTTAATAAAAATATAATCTATTAATAAAAACCTGTAAAATGCCCTAAATAATCTTGTCTTGGAATTTTACAAGGTCAATTCACTCCAATTTAAAAAAAAATAATACAAAATTGAGAAAGAACTTAAAATTTTTGTTTTACGTTGGTAAATAAAAATCTTTAATATGTATGGGATACCACTGGTATATCACTGATATTTGGTAGAAGATAAGCTAATGAAATAATTCCGTCATGAAAAATCATTGATAGAAACAGTAACGGAATCGAAATACCGGCCCTCGATGTAGGGACACTTTTTTTATTAATGCGAAATTTCTGGCCGAAATTTATTAAAATATATTATCCGTATTAATATTTATCAATATTGATAAAATGATTACAAGGCAAAAATGTTGCAATCACACTATTATGTTCCGTAATTCAATGCAATCTAGATATTTCGGTATCCAACAACCACAGAACAGCGTTTCAATCATTGTTGAATTTTGGAAGTACCCCTTATGTACAATGCGCCTTCCATGTATAGAGTTCAGTGTAGAAACTAGATGACGAATATAGGTAGCGCTAGATTCGCACTTGGCGCATTTCCTCCCGTACAAGCCTACTCATAACCTTAAGCGGTCAGTTGATTACACTTTCGTTTCCAGTTCATTCAATCCATTGACCTTACACTAAGAGCCAGTATTACAATCATTGATTACACTTCGATTACGCTTAACCGACTGATAAGATTTTCTTACCAGCCAAATTCGGCTGCTTAGGAGTCCGTTAAATTTAACCGCAGATGTTAATACTGGCCTTAATAGACAAGAACTTTATATAACAACAGCATTACGATCGGCGTGCAAACATATCAAAGTAGGCCGACTTAACTACAAAATACAAGAAAAAAAAAATATATATATATAACTTACCGTACATCTTACCCCGTACTACCTACATGACTTCATATAAGTCACTCAGTCACCGAAAAGTTCCCTCTATATTTCTACACTTGGTGTGCAATCACTTCATGTTTATAATATTAAGTATAAGGTCTATGATTATATCTTAGTCCGTGCTGAGAATCGTTTCGTATACTGTATAATGTCTTAATTCGTGGTCGTGTCGTGTGAAGGCGTGGTAGCAAGGCTATGGTTACATCTGTTTATAACCTAACCTTATTGGTGTCATAATTGAGCTGTAGTCAATTCTTGGTATACTCCACTCTAGTTGCAATTTGGTTATTACATAATACCAAAAATGTATGTCCAATCTCAATGCCCTTTGATCGACATGACACTTGATGTACCTAGCTGCAAATCACGGATATAAATACTATGGTTGTACGACGGTCCATATTGGATCACAGCGCTAACGGGCGCCGAATGTTCTTATAAATTTTGACAAAAAGTCGCGTTAAACAAGCGTCCTATACAACCACTACTAGGTTACAGATTGACGGTAACCAAACCTGGTTACCTAGCCACTGTGGAACGCTAATATGACGCGACTTTTTTTGTATGGATACTATGTATGTATATATGTAACTTGATAAGAACATTTGGAGCCGTTATATTATTGCTCGTTGTGCAACCATAGTATCTATATCTGTGCTGTGAATCCAGTTTGAACCGTGATTTCCGAAAAATAAATTTAGCGCTGCAAATACCAGAAAGTAGAATCCAATCAAATATTTATAACTATATGGTTACTGATAATGAAAATAATCATCAACAATTTAAAATATAGATACCACTTACCATTATGTTCACATTTTCATCACAAAAAAAAAAAATATATAATATAAATATATATTTTTTCCAGAAATCACGGTTTACAATATTCACGACATGTATTGTATATTGTTTTATACTTTTATAGTACCAACTCCTAATATATAAAAATAATTGTTTGAGATATTGTTTTTGTTTAGAATATTACAAAGGTTAATAACTAGTATCTATGCCGCAATATCCGTAGCATAGCTATCGATATTCATTAAAATATATTAATAGTACTCAAACACATAATATACAGTATGCATGTTGATGATTGAATGCACAAATACAGTGGACAAATATGTTCTATCTAGCAATGTTATAAATATTTCTTAGGAATAATTTTTTTATAGAACAGAGAATTCTCGTTGGCTCGTTTTGTACTTGTGCATGTGATTATATTGGCGTAATTATATTAAAAATATAATTAAAGTCGATAATATCGTATGTAATATGATAAAAATAAAATCTTTAGTAGAATAAATATTAGATTCTTATTTTAGTTAACGAATTTACGATGCCACTTTGTCAGAATATCTAAAATAGTAATGAAACCTAATATTAGGACTATTAGGTACCTAATGAGAGAGAACGTTGTTGTGGTCTAATGGGCCTTGTTTTCGTAATTTGTACATGTTATTTTCAATATTATTATTACAAATTATATTGACATAGTGACATAATATTATGATAGCCGCCGCACTACCCGCAATTACTTACTATGTACTACTGTAGTGTAACATATAACTATTAACTACTATAACATGTTGTTTATTGTTCGATTATATTTAATATTTAGGCTGTTGCATAGAATAATAATTCAAACGAGTATTTTTAAGGGGTTGTATTTAGGAAATGTGATGTGTGACTGTGTGTGTGTAATGACTGATTATAAGTGTGCGTGAATACCAGAATACCCCAAACGCTTTATTTAATTAAAGAATAATAAACTACGGCTAAGATTCTTGGAAATCCGTAACAATCGTAACGTGCATACGCGCAGTTACACGTCACACATTTTGCGATTAAAAGTTTCAACATAAAAGTCTCAAAAAGCAGAAGAAAAAATCAACCTGTACCAAAAAAACCCGATTTTAATTTTGAAAACATTTGAATTCCTTATTCTCTTTTATAAGTTATGTAGGAAATGGATTTGGATTTTCTTTTTTTTTTCAAAATTCGCATTTACTTTAGTGTTACTAAGTCCAGTATATCTAATTCCGTGATCTGGTTCATGTATTTATATAATATATATAGAATTTAGATATGTATTGTAAAGATAATATGTGTAGCATAGGGTTGATGGTATTAAAATCGGAAACCGGTATTGCGGTATTAGATTCGGTACTGGTATGAAATGGTATACCGTAATACCGGCACAAACCGGAAAACCACGACACCGTAAACCGTAATACCGGTATATACCGCAGTAAACCGGTAGGTGGACTAAAAAACCGCCGCCAACGTTATTACAATATGTACTGGTATTACGATACCACGGTATGTACCGGTATTATGGTATACCGTTGCAGCGGTATTTGAACAAAAACCGGTATACCGAAAAAACCGTCAACTCTAGTAGCAAAACTAGATGGCAGATGAGTAAACATATAGTTTTTTTGTATATGTAAAATGAAAGTGTAAAATATATGTTTTTTTTTGTTATTTAATTGTAAAAAACTGAGTAACTAAATTAGGAGTGTCATATTTATATCTGCTCTCCATACATTGTTCCTTAATACGGCCCTGCTATCTACATTAATTGAATAAATATTAAATAATATAAAATGTTTCATCTGATCATTAATGTATCTGTAATATTTTTAATAACATAAGCAAATTCATTTTGATTTCAGATTTATTACAGAATCCACGCTGGAGCGTTAAAGTTGTTAGAAAAACATGATAACCAATCATTAAATGAAGAATTATATAGTAAAATCAAAAAAGCATTAGATGAAATATCTGATATGTCCCCTATTGCTGATAAAAATAAGTAAGATTAATTTAAAAACGAGTTAGTGGGTAATGCTATGCTGTACATTAAGTGTGAGAGACACTGTAATGTTTGTGTTAAATTTTGAATCAATGATATAAAATCATTGTATACAAAAAACGATTCTGAGCGAAGACAGTCTGTCGGCCGATAATATTACTAAGTATATTTGATGATATTATTGTGATTAAAATAATTAATTTTACTATTAGTACTACACTCTACAATGGGTTATATTTTATTTTGCCAAAAAAAAGCATTTGTGAATGTCATTGTGTCTGTGTGTATGAATATAATAATATAATCTAAAAGTTTCATACACTCACGAATCATATTTTTAAATTACAACAAAATAACTAGTATCGTTATTCTTGGTTCTAATATGTAATTTCGTCCAAATTTTAAATTAAATTTTCTGTAAAAAATAACTGTTAATATATTTTTTAGATTGTTAGGTTACTGTATGAACTATTTATGAGAATCATTGTTTTAAATTATATGAAATCGAAACATTGATACATTTTGTCAAAAACTAAACTTTGAAATTTTGAATACTAATAAAAAAAAAATCGAGCTTATGGATCTTTAATATTTCTCAACTGCTATAAAAACTTTTATCAGTTAAGAGAAACCTTATATTACATTTTAAACCTTTTTTATAGAATGTTATTGACATTTATTTATACTTAAATAAGAAAATAGTTTTATGATTATTACTTGGCTAAATCAAACAACAAAAAAGATGGTTTGATTTAGCTAGGTTAATAAATATAATAATAATCAATATTTTTAATAATATAATCGATTTTTGTATTTTTTTTTATTTTATTCCAATATAAGCCTAATATTCTATCAGTTGAATGATTGAAAAGAGTGTCACTTCATCCGCGCGTATTCGTTACATGCACAGTTATTTTTGTTAAATGTAGGAAAACTTTAAAGGAATCTTTTATTAAATTTTCAAATCCTAGATAATTAGAAAAATGTTTATGAATTTCTACCAAGAAATAATTTGCCTATTTTCGTGATTTTGATGAATTTTGTCAACATTTTTAATTCAGACACTCATAAAAATTTATTGTGGTTTAAATTTTTTTTTTATTAATTTCCACTAATATCAACTTATGAGGAACGTTGTATTACATTTTCAATTCTATTTATTATTGATTTCTTATCGTCAATAATTTTAAAAAAAACTAATAAAAATTTTAATTTTCTTAGTATAGGTTGCTTATAAAAATATTCAGTAAAATTTTATTTAATTCATGTATCTATGGCTATTTTTTTTGTAGTTACACTAAAAAACAACATCAATTTTTTTTCAAAAATATATTTTGCGTAAAAATCGTGTTTTTCCTTAATTTTTTATTTGTTTTTCCGGACGCTTTTAAAAACTTTTGGGAATTTTTTACTTGTAAAACCTCAAAGTTTTAACTAGATTCAGTTTCCAACCAGAAAAGATGCTAAAAATTTAAACATTTTTACTGTCCCAAACTGGAACAGACACAAATAAAAAAAACACATCATTGTAAAATCAATACATTTACATCATTGCTCCGCTCAGAATCTAATATTAGTCAAGACTATTAATATGAACCAAAATTCATTTGTTTAATATTTGTAGGAAACCCAGTAACATGTCCACATTTGATGTGGTGAACTGCAAGGATGTAGTAAAAAAGGTATGTTATAAAATTTAAATAAATAGCAAGACTCGGTTATATTATCTTTTTTTGTTACCAATGCACCGTTTTAAAGAAGTTATATATAAATTAATAGTATAAATTAGTCCAACTATGTATTTTTGTTCTTTATAGAAATTTTTCAAGAAAATTAAATTGAGTCTAATTTATTATATAGTAATTAATAATACATTTATTCACAAATATTTTGATTTATTGCTTAAGTTTTAAATGTTAAATTATTTCTTTTCTAGGATATAACTTGACAGTAAAACAGACTTTAAATAATATCATAAATCATGTGATGACATCTGAAAAAGATGTTGATAATTCCAAAGTTAGTTATCAACGTGAATTTATTACCAAAAATTCTAATGTAAGTATTAAGTGTATTGCTAATAAAATATTAAATTGTATGTTTATTTTAAAATTTATGCTCAAGGATAATTCAAACATGCCGGTAAAAAAGATGAAGTTAGATTCAGCTAATCAAGAAACAAGTGATTGTATGTTTTACACAAATATATATTTATTAATTTCGCAAAAATGATAGCTTTGTAATTGTATTTCCATAGTTCGATGGACATTAATTCAAAGGTGCCTAGAAGCTTTAGAAGATTGTATCAAAAGATTTCCTCAACATTACAAATCATATTATCGTTTGGCCCATTTCTATTTCCGTTCGCCATCTCATAAAGATTTTAATAAATTCAAAGATTTAATTTTCGGTGAACGAGGTTTATTTGTTGGACAAAGGCCTAATAACTTTTTTCACGTAATTGAATGATTTTTATATATATTTTCTAGACAATTTTACTTATGTGGTTCTAATTTAGGGTGTTTGGAGGATACCAGTCAGTGAAATAGACCGCCCTGGTTCGTTTGCGTACCACATGAGTCGCTGTATACATCTATTATTAGATTTTCTAAAAGAAACTGGTGACCACAAAATGCTACTTGATTTGGCTATACAGTTGAAATACATACCTGATCTTGATAAGTATGTGATGAAATATAAATATTAATACAGACATTTTTGTTTAACACATTTCCTAGTAAAAATTTAAATTTTTAAATATTTATAATATTTGCAAGTAATAATGAATTATGGTTTTTAGGAAATATTTACGTGATAACGAACGAGAAGGTATTTCAAAAGAAGCACTGTTCCTTAGTGTTCAAATATTAAGGAGAATGAAATCAGAATATGCTAAAACTAATAACCGCTCCAAAAATGAACTTCTTCTTATTCAAGTTTACAAAAGTTATAAGCGTGTGTTCAAGTGTTGGCAACAAAAAGATAACACTTTATCAATGCTATTATTGAATGTCTATCAAAATATTGTTGGAACAAAAGTAAGATAGTTATTATTCTTAAAAATCAAATTATCACTATTACTGACACAAATAATAAACACTAAATTGTGATACTCAAATACAGAACATAATTTAAAAGGTTACCATTTCTAGAAAAAAAAAACGGTCGGCCGTATGTAACGTTATGAAGATGAGAATGGTAAGATGGATTTGTGGAGTGACTAGGGAGGATAGAATAAGAAATTAATTCATTAAGGATAATCTAGAAGTGGATAGTCTAGCAATTATAAAAAAAAAATGAGGAATAAGTTGAAAAGAATAGGTTTAGATGATTCGGTAACTTAATGAAAAGAGGTGACTTAAAGATAGTTGAGTTATGGAAATATTATATTAAATAAATAAAAAATATGTGTATATTGAAAGAGAAGGAGAAGGAGAAGAAGATTGAAGCCGGTGGATAGATAGAATAGAGGATAACTTGGAATTAGCTGATGTGAGCAAAGGGTAGATGGATTAACAGAGCCCTGTAAAGGTGTCTTAGGGTGACCAACCTCATAATTTTGGAAGAGAGGAAACTGTCACATTTTAGCGCATACAACATTAACGCGTAAGACAAGTCAGCACATCATGTTTAATAAAATATTCAAAACTAGTTAAATATAACAAATATAATAAAATGAATACGGGTATCAACTGGGGAAAATTTCCCAGAACTATTTATGGTTGGGTCAGGTGGGTGGGTGGGGATAATAAGTGATCAGTAATAGAAGGTATTTAAATATCATCATAATTTAACAATAATGGTAAGTGTAAAGAATAGGCAATAATAGTATGAGTATGGCAGGTCACCAGGCAGTATACAGATTATAATGCACTATTCGAGAGTAACTAAACTTCTTTTTTAAGTAGGTGGGTCTAACACCAGACTCTTTTCCTCATAAGATGAAATATAGATTGGTGCCACTGTTTAGTGGTATATCTCCAGCAATAAGCTGTTCAATAGCCAAATAGCAGAAAACCCATAATGCTAAGCTTCAATATTGTTATTGGTTTTTGGAAGATCATATTTCAAACGATTGAAACAATTCCAAATATCAATTGCAAATAAGGAAGATCTTCGTTTTCCTCTTCTGTCTAAACTTCCAATCCAAGTACATTCGAAATATGAAATTCGTGATGACAACAGTTCTTCATTTTGTATATAAAATTAATTTTCTAAACTACCTTTTAAGTATTCTGTCACCTTTTCTATTGGAACAAAGGCAAGAGCAGCAATTTTTTCAACTCCAGAACAAATACAGGATCATTACAATATTGAGTTCATAAACCATATTTTTGAATATGCTGAATATTGCTGAATATGACTTGACTCAAGTGGAAAAAACTGCCTTAAATTTTTGTTTGTGGAAATTAAGTTTTAATAGAATTCATTGCTGCTTTTTTGAAGCCAAACAAAGATGAAGTTGGATTTAAATCTGGTTTTATTAATTTTAAATTATGGAACATTGTAGTAGAAGTGCTTTTTTTTTGTCCGATAACAAAATATATGCCAACAGTATGATATTAGAAAACTGAATTGTATGTATCATATATAATTGGTAAATTAAATTGGGATATGATAAAAGTGTACTGTCAGCAAACTAGTGTTTCGAATATGCTAAAAGATCTAAATTTTTCCATGTTAAAAAAAAGAAACTGCCCTCCACATAATGTTTTCTTGATTGTCTTAAATAATTTTGTGACGAGACATTTATTTATATTTATGACACTATTACAAGTATTATTAACAAGTCTGGTTAGGTTCAACTCTTATTTAAATGTCAAAACTAGTGTGCACTTACTATCTGATTAATGTATTCGTCCTGAACAATTTTTATTTTTATTGCACCTCCAAATTATTTTATTTTTATTTTATCTGTCCTGTCTATTATATTCTGTGCTATGGCTATAATTGATGTAAACTAATAATTGTTTTTCTCATTGACTTATAATATATTGTACAAACAATCACTTGTTTAAAAAAATATGATTTATATACTATAATATAGTTCTACAGGATTATGTTGAAAGACTTTGTATACCAACCACAATTGATATTGCATTAAATTGTTTTATACTAGTTACCTATATAAGATAATCTTGATTATTATTTAGGTACTAATAGGTAATAACTACTGCTGCTGTACCGATAACATGGAAATTCTTTTGATTAGATAGAAATATATTTTTAAATCTAATATTTGTTGCGCTAATTTGACACGCGCCAAGATGCTGTATGCGCTGAATTGTTGTCCTCTATAATTACTACTCTCAATTAACGTGTGCTGAAAGTACCTCGTGCAATTGGCGGTACACCGGGCTAAGAAGATGTTTTTAAAACTGTACCCTAGTAGGAATTTTAGAATACAGTATTCTTTATTAATAATAAGAATTGATTTAATTAATTAAAATTAATGTTTTTTGTCTTAATATTATAGGACGATGTATCTAATGATATCATAATAAAGTATTGTCAAAAGCTTCAAACAAAGGAAAAAGAAATTGAGTACAAAAGCAATATTGCAATTAATGAAAATGTAAGTATATAAATAAAAATCCAGAAACAATTGAATAAACCGAAAGCAAATGTTAATAACTTTTAATTGAAACTGTATATAACAAATATTAATATCTCTAACTGTATACAATAAAATTAAATATAGCTATATAACTATATTAATATACTATATAGGTTTTCATACTTAGAATTCCATTATGAGGTTATTCATATATTTGTTAGTTAATTGAATTTTGCACAATTGGTTTTAATTAGTGATGGGAATATTCGAAAAAAAAATAATCGAATAATGAAATGAGTAATAAACTAATAACCTAACGGTTTCATTTGAATGAAATATTATTAACATTTACAATTTTCATTGCTGGAACCGATTATAACGCTTATATAATATTGATGTAAATAATCAATTTTTACTTATTAGTAATTTATATTCTATTGTTAATCTATATTAATGAATAATCAATAAAATATTGAATTTTAAAAGTTTAAGATACTATGCACCATGTAGTATCTACTATCTACCTATAAATATTAAATACCTAATATAGAATAGAGATCATTTCCTAATAATAAATTTATGTTCATTTAATTATTTTATCATTTGAATGATTTTGATTATTAATCAAATGATTTTTAAAAAATCAAGTTGATTCGAATGGTTTTGATTAATCAAATGATTTTAGAATAATCGAATTGAATCGATGTTTGAAATAATCAAATTATTCAATTATTCTATTCGATTATTCCCATCACTAGTTTTAATGCAAGATATTTGTAGAGTATATTATGCCCAGTTTACCAATAAAAAACCACTTAATTGTACTAAAAAAAAAATCCTAATTTGCCAACAACTTCATAGCCTAGTAATATAACAATAAAATAAAATAATACAATCATAGTTTATGAACTTATCGTATCATGATTATATGGTATCAAAAGTTAATAAAAATAATAAACTTGAGTTAGTTAAGTTAATTTATTGTTAATAATGCTAATAGTTAAAAACAATATATTTTACTTTAAATAACTTATGTTAGTATGGAGAAAAATATTAACTCAATTCAGTTGAAAAGTAGTTAATTACTTTTTTTAAATTATCATCTGGGCCTAATAATTTTAGTATTAAAGAGATTGTGTATCTTTTCATTTTTTTTAAATTATAACTCACCATTTTTACTTATTGCAAACTAGCTATAGTGGCTTAAGCAATTACAGATTTGCGCCAACTAAATTATTAATGTATATTTTGTTTATTTTTAACTTAAACCATTCAACCATTGTATACACGTAATTAAAAAAATGAATTTATTAGTTGTAATTACAGCTATAGATATGTTTAACACATTCACTGCAGATCATATTTGTATATACTTGTCAAGGCGCAGAAAAAATTGGAGTTTTAAAAAATAATTTCCTAAAAATTGAAAAATTAAAATATCAATGTACGGTTTG
Organism: Sitobion miscanthi; assembly: GCA_008086715.1. Taxonomy (NCBI): domain Eukaryota; kingdom Metazoa; phylum Arthropoda; class Insecta; order Hemiptera; family Aphididae; genus Sitobion; species Sitobion miscanthi. The sequence goes on along the minus strand of CM017801.1, from coordinate 7,879,618 downwards.
CACTTTATTATGAAACAATGCCTATAGAAGATGCTGACAAAAAAGAAAAGTTTAATCGTAACGCTGACCAAATTATAGTCCATTGAATAACAAGGTACATGACGCCAATTAGCGTCATTCAGCATATGCAAACTATGTAAAATGACGCCATTTGGCGTTATCCGCAGTGAATGTGTTAAGCATAAACTTAAATAAAAAGAGGTAAACATTGGTGAACTGGGAAATCCCTATTTAAAGGCTCCCCTTTACCTTTCTCAACTCTCAATTAGGTATATTCCCAACCAAGGGTACTCTCGACAAAAGAAGGTGCACTTACACCAAAGTACACCAGCAGCAGCTAGTACTAACGTAAAAATAAATTAATGTTTTCCCTATACATTGTTTCGATAAATAAAATAAAAAAATTACCGGGTTTCCCAGTTTGTCAAGAATTATACTGTCTACAAAGTATAATAAATTATTAGTGTTTGGTTTATTTTGTTTTAATGACTATCATGTTAATACGCATTACACAGCTATCTTAATAACTCAACCATATCAAGTTATAAATTATAATAGTAATAGTAATAATAATAATAATAATAAAAATAAATAAACTATAAAACATAAAAACATATAATATCTGGGTAAATCACTGAAGTTGAATTATTGAACACTTATTTCACAAGGGGGAGCTTGATAGACCCTGATATTGGGCTCTTCTTATAACGTCTACCATGATTAAATCATGAAAATGGTTGAAAATCTCTTCTCAGATCACTATTATCAATTACCTACAATTTTAATAACTTCACTTAATCCCAGAAAAATCATCCCAGATGACATTTTTAATATAAGTGACTTATATTAGGGTTGCATTTTTAGCAATTATCTAAATAATCTTAAATAGGTTTTTGTTTATTTATTCTTAAAATGTTTTTAATAACTGAATAATGTTTTTTTTAGGATCTTACATCGCCAATTGCCAATTCTAAATCTACTAGTATATTGAATTCGTCGCAAGCTTTGTCAACTCAGATGTCACTTGAAAACCAAAAACGGCTTTATTCCCCGCAAGTCTCACATCCACTACCAATGAATACACAGTTATCCAATCAAATTATGTCTAGGTTTGCTCCCTATACACAATCTCCATTGTTCCCAATGACACAAGAGACAAGTTATAACTACACATTGCAGCAAAAGTTGCAAGCAACGAAACTGAAACTAAAAAAAACCAGTAATAAGCCAAAAGCGGAATCAAAACGGTCTACCATTTCCAAAACTGATAAATTAGATGTCCATCGACTGCCAAATGGTAAACAAAAAAAAATGTCTAGTATTAAAGTCAGTATTGAATCAAAAATTGTGCAAAACTCTAAGTTATCCAACAATAAACCCACAAAAAAAGCAAAAACTAATCGTTTGGAACTATGTAAATCCTTGAATATTTCACACACTGCACAAAATGAATTAAAACAATCACACAACTTGGATTCAATTGTAGAAATCAATAAACTACCTAATAACATAGGCCAGTCACAAAAGCAAAAGCCCAACAATTTGTCTTCAGTAAAACAAAAAGCTGTCAAACAAGCAATGGCCACAACACTTATAACTGTGGACAAGTCAAAACCGACTATAATGATGAAGCCAACAAACTCACGGAATCCAAAATCGGTATACATAGACCTAGATTCTGCTGCTGAACAGGCTCGTTTAAAATCTACAATTCTTCAGAATAAAAGTCCAGAAATTAAAAAAACTGCTACTGTCTCCTTGAGTCCTGCCATGTTGCTATCTTCTTGCCCAGGTTTAAGTATAACGCCGGTCGTGAACGCAAATGATAACCGCAAGGCAAATGAAACATCATTGGCAGCACGTCATGTTCAAAACATCCCAACAATCACACAAAATTTTAATTTTGAACAGTTTCAGCACCTCAGTAATAGTTTGACTATTACAAAATCTGAAAAAAATGTTAATAAAAAATCCAAACCTGAATTGATTCTACTCGATTAGTTGTAAAACAATGTTACAACTACAGCATGTTTTTTTATAGGGAATTTAGATACTAATCTGTGTATAAATTGTACAGAATTATTTATTTTGTATTATAATAGTAAATTAAAAAAATTTTATGTCATATTATGTCTTAGTGTAATACTTGTAATGACTTTACTTATTTATTTTTGTTAATTGATTTATTTCATTATACTATAATTAATTTTTAAACTACATTGAAAACCAATAAATTACATATTTTTTTAAACATCTTCGTTCTGAAAAACCCTACTTTTACCTACTTCAATTATGAAAAAAAAATGTGTTTTAGGATGTTTCACTCGCATATGCTGTCTCTATCTTACAAACGTACAACACAACAAATTTACATTAGCACTTAACTTACTAAACTTACTATTATAAATAATTTATGAAAATATAATTTTGACAAAGGTTTAAAGAAAAAAAAATGATTATAACTGAAATCATCCAATGATAATATAATTCCACTTTGTAATACTGGTATTTTGTACTACTTAAGTTAAAGAATGGTTTCCGGTAAAGTGGCAAAGTTCAGCAGTTTGTAGTAATTTGAACACATCTATAGTTGTCGTCAATTTTATTGAGACGAAAAAATTATATACATTTAAATTTACTATAATAATGGAACAGCTAGTTATGTTAAATCAGAGCTAATTCTTTATTTATCTTTTTACTACAATATATTTTTCATCAACTTAGTGACTAAGGAAAAAATGAATGACCATTGACAAATCAAATATAAAATACCTAATATGTTTAAACATCAACCATATTAAATGATCAAATTGAACAAAAAAAAAACTTTAAAAAAAGGAATACATAACTTGAGTTCAATATAAGCGTTTATAACGTTTTACAAGAATACAAAACTAAAAATAATAATACACTAAGTTGTCAATTGGTAAAATAGGTACTCATAAAAAATCATAATGCGTGATTCAATTTTGGAAATAATTATATAGTCCTGTTCCACATCTCGTCGATTTTATTAATTCCACGTAGTTATTTTCTCATAGAATTCGATGACCGTCTCAGGATATACTTCACTTATAATGAATGAATCAATTAAGTAGATTTGTTCTGGCATGTCCTTGATTTTCCATTGAATTAGATATTTGAGTTTACCATGTTTTGTCTTTTCCACTCCTAGTATTGTACATCCTTCATTGTCATTAACGAGTTCACCATTAAATATTCTAGAGTCCACTTCTAGTGCTGTACTATGTCCTTCGTTATCAATACTTCTACGACCATTTTTTTTTTTACCAATAGAATTAAATATCCTGTAAACATTTTATAAAGTTTTATTATGGTTTATAAAATAGAAACAACAAAATAAAAATAATTATAGGTAATAATTTAATATTAAGTGATATAAAGTGTGTAATCTCTGTCATAGGTAGGTTAGGTACTAAAGAGCTGCAAGGGCCGGGTCGGTCCGACTCGATGCTCAAAAAGCCCGGCTCGTAGTGACATTGGACCGGGCCGGGCCTTTATAATAAAACAAAGGGTTGGACCGGGCTTTTAAAGGATTTTTCTTCGATAATAAATAATCATAATTTAAAATAATAAATAACAATGATAGAACAGACGTTAGTACAAATAGATACAATCACAATAAATATAACAATACCTACCTATCTTGATAAAGCTATTTATATACCATAATAATATTACGTCGATACAAAATAAAACAACAACACACTACGAAAATAATATTTAGCTATCTGCGGCATTACCCGGGCCTGGGCTTTTTTTCAGCGTTTTGGACCTGGTTGGACCAGGTTTAAGGGTCCCGCTGCCAGTTTTTCAAATTTTCCACAATTCTATAAAATTTGAAAATTGAATTTTATATTTTAGTTGCCACTAATTTACTACCCGATACCTCTTAAGGGAGGTTTGATAGGGTGCATTTATCGAAAAAACGACTATACGGGAATAAGCTTTGTATAGAATTGTCGGATTTTGATTACTATTTTTTTATCTGAAAGAAGAAGAATTCTTACAGCCCGCATCGATCTTTGATTTTTTATTTTATTTCGAATAATTGTAATAAAAAATTTGTAAAAAATGCTTTTTATTTTGTATTTTTTTAGACATATTATAAAGTTTGAGAATAAAATATTGAAAAACAGAGATCGATGCGGGTTGTAGAATATTTCCCTCGAGTAATTAAAAAAAAAAATATGAAATTTAGTTGATTCTACAAGGCGGTATCGTTATTTCCGCAGAGTGTATTTTTGGCTTCACTCTAAAACAAATGAGCGTATATACATGTAAAATTCACTGGTTGTTTATATTCGCATTTTCTATGCACGATCAAATTTTCAAAATATTTTGATTTGTTTTGAACTGTTTAGGAACATTTTCATTTTCCAATTTTATTTTTATTTTTTTCTATGAATGTATTTGTTGAGTAAAAAAGCTTTTTTAAAAAAAAACAAGGCTCAAACTATATAGTTAAATGACATTTGAAAAATACTAAAAATCCTTAGTCACAGTTTTTTTTAAAAGCATTTAAACATGTATGAAGTCATGAGCACGACCAATATTTATATTACCTAAATATATTAAAAATGATAAATTGTATGAGGTTTAAATACATTTTGGCATATAATATTTGGTAATATAATTATAATTGATACATATATTATAGCACCAAATAATATTTAGTTGTTACCTATCCTATAAATTAAAAAAAAAACTTTGATAATTTTAGCTTGTTTATATAGGTAAGTACTATTTATGAAATTTTAATTAATTTCTTAATATAAAATAAATAAAATATTGTTTAAATCTCATCAAATTGTAGGCATAACATATTATTATACACAATATATTTATATTTAGACATTTACTTCATGTATATAATAGTACAAAGTGTCCGTGTTCTGAAATGAACATGTTTTCTAGGTGTCTGTACAAAGTGAACGTTCACCATTTTCTAGAGATGATATAATTATTTGTATGTTATAAACAGTACCTACGTGGGAAATGAGTATAATCCAATATAGGTTATAGATATGTCCATTGTTCATAGGTATCGTAACTGACGCATTTGACATTTGGTCAAAATTCAGTTCATTGCTCCCATAGAATGCTTGTATATTATATATAGGAATTTAATATCTATAGTATATACTGTAGATAATATAATAATGTAGAACCGGCTTCTTATCTTCCAATTAACAGTACCTATTATGTATTGACTGCTGCAAAAACTAAATGTAGGTACTTTGTATATATGGCTCGATGGCCGTTTTGATTATATTTATTTGAAAATGCATAGGTAATAGATGCAATGTTTTAGGCTCAAGTGAATGTAATGTTTAGATTTACAATTTTTATTTTTGGAAAAAATTGGGTGTTCGTAAGTTGGTCTTAACTATTGTCACAACACATATTATACTTGAAATATCAAAAATGTAGGCACAAAAAAAGTTTTTATTACCATTTATAAATAATGACAAAATAAGAAGATTCATTGAGACTTTGTGGATGATTTTAGGTTCTTATTTAAACCCCTATAGGTTGCTATAAGATGACTTACTGCAATAGGTGCACGCATGAATTTCGTTTTGGCTCACAGAAGTCGAACAATTGTTTGTTAATATGTAGGCCTGCCACTGGTTACAAAAAAATAGACCAGTGGTTTTCAACCGATATGCCGTGAGTAATGACACACTGGTGAGCATTAAACATTCTCTAGGTGTGCCGTGAGATTTTGCAAGTTTTTTTTATAATAATTATACCAATATTTTATAATATTAATAAAGTAGGCACAATTTTGTTTATCTAATTCGGTATAAAAAATTAAATAATGACCTGAAAAAAATAGTCTTTAATGAAGAAAACGTTCATGGTTGAGAGTCTGAAAGATGTGACGTGAAATATTGTGAAGGTCGTAGTGTGTCGTGTTTAAAAAAAGTTGAAAACCACTGGTATAGACCATCCGAGTATCCGACCCACCATGTGTTGGTATGGTATTTTTTTTAAAATAAAATAATAGTTGTAATAGATGTCCTTATGATTGTAGCTTATAGACTCAAAAACAAGTCGACGGTTTTGATGAACATTTTTGAGATTTGAGGAAAGTTTAGAGAGTAGTATATGAATCGAATTCAAAAATATAACAAGTGCTGTATCCATCTTGGTCGATTTAGTTCACAACACCGATGCCGATTTGTCCGAAACCTGACGTATTCTAAAACCGAAATACATCTACGATCACATAATCACATCCGCTTATCTAATCGATATAATTATACTAATATATAATAGTAGGTTAGCTAGTTTACCTACTATTACGTACAGTGGCGTATTTTCGATTTTTTCTGTGGGGGGGAGGGTCCAATAATTCCGACATGATATATAGTTACTGAAATATAGTTTGTGTATAATATACATTATAGTATACTGTATAGTGTATACCAATGGCGGATTTATGGAACTGAGAGCTATGCGACCGCACGAGGCGTCAAACTTTATTGCATTTTTAAATACTTCATTTATTGTACAAGAAAATGGAATCTATTGGAAAATCAAAACATTTAAATGCGGTTTTTTTACAGTAATAAGTATGGAAATTCTGATTGAATGGCATAAGATTCGATTTTTTTTTTCAAAAATTAGGTAAGTTTTAGTAACTTAGTTTAAGTTTTTTAACTATAGGTATGTACCAACATTTTTTTAGACAATTAAGTTTTTAAATGTTCAAGATCGGTATTTCGTTGATCAAATTTTTTAAACAGTTCTAAAAAAAGATATTAAAATTTAATGAAAATTGACAAAGTTAGATTTTGAATTTCTAAGAATAATAGTCATGTTACTTAGCATTGCCAAATATATTTAGCGTTCTTTTGAACCGCTATAATCTTCTCCAGCTGGGCCGAAGTACTTCCAGTCCGCCCCACTGCCTAGCAAAATACGAATCACATACTTTAATCAAAAATTGGAACGCTGAATTTTTTTATGACAATCTGTAAATATCTAATTATTAGTGAAAGCTTTGTGATTAAAAAATTTCATTTTTGATAACCAGTATTTTGTATATCAAAATTCATAATAATAAAAAAAAATTGTTTTACATATCAATAATAAAATATCTATTTTACTCTGTAAAAACTTACACATACTAATTTAAGTTTTGATTTGAATAGAAATAACAAATAAAAATAGCTGTGCCTTAATGACTGTCGTTTACTGAACAGCCAAATCTATTTTTACGAAACAAAAATTCAAATAAATCAATACCTACTAGATGTACCTAGTAATAATTTATTGAAGAATGGCGTGCGTCGTCAATTTCTCGCGATAAGAATGTTTTGACTGTTTCGAGAATTATTGATTTTCATTTAATACAGGTATTTATAGTGTGGTAATACTAAGTATAAGGTCTATGGGTAATACATACAAATTACAATCAGCGCATGATAAGTTTTCGACTGTTCGAGCTAATTTTAAACTGTATATTATATTTTCATATACTTAAATATTTTGTTCACAGGAAAAAATCGTGTCCGCGCGTAATTATATAAATCCGTGTCTGCATATATGTTAGAATTATAATAGTTTTCCTTTATTTTTTGGGGGATCCAGTAGTCTATCTATACATGTTATGTTAAATGTTGGTTATAACAACGAATGACGCTCCATAAGAAGAATGTTATAGAACATTGAAGAAAATTAGATATTAATATTTTAAATCCAATTAAGGATATTATGTTTTTCAAAAACTAGCTACATTGGGTTAACTGGTAGTTACTAAATGGTATATAAATATTTTGGCCAATGTGTTTGAACAATTAAAACAAAAACACAGATAATTTGTTCTCACAGTAGTTTAAAAATATTAAAAACATGAGCACAAGTTTTTTTCATACTCGTTATAGAAGTTACATTTTGATAAAAATCGACAAAATCACGAAATTTTTTTTTATTGATCTGAAATTAAAAATGTACATATTCATAGTCAAGGATTGACAGTTTAATAAAAAGTTTTTGGTAAGGTCATTTCAGAAATCTAAAAATCTCAAAAATACATATGCACGATTTTTTCGTATAGACACATTTATAAGTTCAAATGACAAATTCAATAAAATTGGATATTTAAACGAAAAATAATAATTTTTACTAATTTGTTTTGATTGAAAAAAAAATGATTTGTTGTGTCGTAAAACTTTTCGTTAATGCCGATATTATTATTTAATATTTATAATCATACAAATACACAATGACATTTTCGAAAATATTTAAATTCATTTTTAGCTATTGGCTATTTATAAGAGTACGTCATTACCCGCGTGGCCGCATGTGTTGTTTCCAATGTAGTGTTGATAAAGTAAATATTAGAGAGAATTAAATTATCATCGAACTTAAACAAGAACATTATCTGTGTTCACTTGTTGGTTTTTTTACTATATTTTAATTTTAAGAGAGTTATGAGCATTTTTAAATATTAATATTTTACGTACCTAGCTACTCATAATTTGCATACACCAACACGAGAACACAGTTAATTTAGGTGTTACAAATTATTCACTATATGTGAATACTTTAATATTTTTAAGAACGACAGAACTGATGGGTGGGGCTGGAGAACCCCATTCTCCGATTAAGTAAACATATACACGTTTAAAACGAACTATTTATTTTTATAAATAGTACCAATAACCAATACTTTCATAATAATTTAGTCTATAACAATTTTTTTAAATTAAATATTTTGTATTTAAATAATAACAAATAAAATGTTACACATTATTTAGTACCAATAAATTGTGGTATTAGTTCACCAATTATTGAAACAGATAGGTTAGGTACCTATTAGATATAAGTTTTTATTTAATTTTATAAAATTGACTCACTGTTAGCAACACTTTTAAGAAATGAAAAAAAAATTCCCATATTTTATTTGCTTATATTTAAAATAAATCTTACCTCAAGTTTTCCATGTCAAATTCACAAATTAAAGTTTAATTAACTTTTTAAGTACCAAATATATTAATTATGATTAATTACATCAAAAGTATAAAAATAAAACGTTTGGTAGCTTTATATTGAAATGATTAATTAAAAAAAAACTTTTTTTAGTAATTTTTCTTACACTTATGGATCTTTTATACTATTAATAATTATAACAATACGGGTAAGTAGTCCCCGCAATTAAAGAATGTACTACGATTACACTCGCTTACTTTTCTCTGATTGAACTAGACACTAGTGCTCGACAAAAGTTAGTTACCAACTGAAGTGAATAAGCCCTGCTTATTAAGCATTAAGCAGTAAGCGAAGTATTGCCAACAGCACCAATAAAATACGATGATTAGCGCTCTGGGTGTTTTTAAAACATACTATTTAACAGTGTAGTCGTTTTATTAATATCAAGTTATAGTATAATATGCAAGCTTTTTATTGTACCAATGAGGATTCAGAGACAACACTTCAAAAAATTATAATTTATAAAAGTAATTTTCATAAATCAATCAGCCATTACCAAAAGGTCATATTATACAATATGCAAAAATGGACAAATTATAGTCTGGCTCGGCCGGAGGGATTAGGGAACATAACTGTTTCGTGCATAAGTGACCAGTCTGAGGTACAATTTCTATACTTTGTGCTGCACTCTGTGCCGGTATTGGTTGTATTAACTTCAGGGGCATACCTAAGAATTTTTCAAGGGGCGGGGGGGGGGGGGGTCCAAATTTTTTTAACATGTAAAAAGTATACAATCAATGGTTTGCACCTTAAGAATTTTAAATTATATGTCAATAATTGGGGAGTCCAGACCCGACACCCCTCCCATTGGGTACGCTCCTGATACACTTAATTGTCTTAACTTGTCTATGGTTGTATATTATAAAGTATACTCTCAATTATACGCGGGCTTCCGCAGAATGAACAATTTTCCTTAAATTTAATACTACATATTACATAACATTACAAGATTTACATAATTATAATTTTTTAATAATTTAATTATTGAATTTTCGTTTCAATTTGAATTTAGGAGATTATCCAAGAATTTGCTTATCCGCACTCCGCAGTGTTTGTGTTTTAGCTCAAAATTGATCTAGATAGGAAATCTTCTTATCTAATAACTAACCTAGATAAAAAATAAAATTGACATCTAATTTTCATCTAGATTAAAATTATAGCCATCTATATAACTTACAAAATCCGTAACTAATTAGTAATAAGTAATAGTTAAAATTGTTTAATTGATATGCACTATAATATTACCTTAAATATCGTTAAATATGCAATAAAAACAATAAAATATATTTAAAAAAAAACGGAAATTTATAAATTAATAGTTTATTATAAACACCAGAAAAAGCCAACTATGCAATAAAAATAACAAAATATGTTTATATATTAGTATATGTTTAGGGTATGCAGTGGATATTTTTTGTTTCCAGTTCGTATATTTTTGAAGAATAGAATGGATATTTAACAAATAAATGTAGTATATATAATATAATATATTTCGAGTATAATATGATAATTTTTTTTTTATGGCGGTTAAGGCTTACAACTGAGGTCATTAGCCTGGGGTACTGTAGGTTTTTTTAATACGTGTGTATGTGTGGCAAGGATTTGTCACTAAAAATCATGGGTGGTCACCCATCCGGGAGCTAATGACACCGGCCAGTGCGTACACTCAAAACTTGTTTCTTAACTGAATGCAAACACACAGATAATTATTATTTATATAAATGCAGAATGTTGAATGAATATTTTTAGTGTAAGCTTCGTATATATTTAGGGCAGGATTGATATATTACATACTAAGTTACTAACATAGTAGTATTATAGTAAATTAAATTAATATTAGTTCATCTAAAAACCTGTCAACAGAATAGTTTTCATACATATTTGGACTTTTCGTATAATTAATGTTAATTGATCTATGTAGTTGTGTATAATCTACCTAGGTGTAGATTTCTAACAATAGTGTTTTGTAAATTTCAAGAATCAATAAATATTTCATATTTAATATTTATAAGCAATGTTTCTTAAATTTATAGTGCATTATCTAATCTACTAACTAAAGATTAAATAAGACAGACTTTTATACTGTTACAATATCAAATGTATTATATTAAATAATTTAATTGTAAAATTATATATAAATCTAATTTTATTTTAGGGCTAATCACTGATATAACTTTTGATTTCTAATATGGACTCATCAGGAAACATGTCTTTAACGGCTTCTGTAAAAATAAATTAAAATAATTAGTTAATTATACTAGTTTTAAAATAAATATCATTCATATTGAACTTCAATAATATTATAACACTTTTATCGAGTTGTGGCTATCTATAACAACAGTTTTAGTCACTAAAATACAAGGCTGGGCAAGTTAATGATTTTTTTTAACTCAGTTAAGTTAAGTTAATACGCACCAATAACAAAAAGTTAAAAGTTAAAAGTTAATACACACTTTTTCCAACCCAAAACTAAATAATAGAATATAGTGTTAATACTTCATACAGTATTTCCATATAAGTTAGATTCGAATGATATACATTTTTAACTTACAATTTACGATACATATTTTTTGACATGAAAACGCAATAAACTGAAATAGTGAAATATTATAAAATTAAAAACAAAATAAATTAACTTAACTTACTTCTTAAAATGAAAAATTAACTCGTTAATTTCACATTAATTAAGAAAGAAATTTAGTAAGTTAACAGTTCAGTTAACGGAAAGCCAAAAGTAACTAGTTAGGTTAAAAAGTTAAAATAAAATTAACTTTTTAACTTAACTTTAACTTTTTAACTCATTAATGCCCAACCTTGCTAAAATACTATTCTTAAAGGGTTTTAATTTTACTAAAAATATTATAATAATAAATGGTATATTTCATATTGAATGTAAAATAGAATTCAATTTTTTTTCATTTACCAACTAAAATTTTAGAAATTTATAGATGGCAAAAAGCCAATTTATCTCCTCTTCTTCTCTCCATATTGATTTTTTCTTCTATTCTATTATCTACAGTCAACTTCATCATAAGGTACGTATCATGTTTAGCATCAAATGATTTTCCGTGTCTACGTAACATATACCCCTATATAAAAAAATAGACATTTATTAGTTAACATTTATTTTCTTAAATGAATAGTGACTCAACTAATATTTTTTTTGTCCTGCATCCTTCTCAAGTTTATTTAACTCCTTCAAATTTTCCACAGGCACTTTGAGTAGTGACAACTGACAAATCATATGCATTTGAACTTGTGGTTGTTGATTGTTGAATTCTAATTTTATCTACTATTTCCATTTGTGTTTCTTGATTTTTATCGACATCGACTTTAATAATATCCATTCCTTTCTGTATATTTGACATATTATTTCTAGAAACTTAATTAAAAATATGTTGTCAGAAAAGTTACAAATATTTTTACATTACATTTTTGTGGATATGAAAATGTATAATCAAATAATTACCATTCATAAGAGCATGGCCTAAGTAATGAATATTGTTCATCACATCTGATGTACTAATAGTTTGTGAATTTTCCATACCACCATATTTATTAGCATCATCATCTGTATAAATTATAATTGAGTTGTAACAAAGTTTGCTAACACAGCTTAAAAATAGTATTTAAATTAAATAATTAGTGACAGGATTATAGTAATTTATCAGCTCAATAATTATTATTTAAACATACATATCTCATCTGCATCAGAATCAATCCAAGTTAACTGTTTTTTTTATTTTCAAACATCATACCAGTAGAAGTAATAAAGTGGTTTTCATTCATATTAAATATACCTAAAAGCAATATTATAATGCAATGATATTATTTATGTACTATTAATTTGTTATAAAAAGCCATCTAGTAAAATAATAATGGATTATATTGTTTTTCCAGTCCTATATGTTCTTACGTGGGCCAGAGTATAGTAATTAAAAACCTAAATATCCTTGATATTTTATAAAAGAAAAATATTTTCCAATGTTGATATGATTTTTTTTTATTACTTAATGAAAATATTTAGGAATACGAATCCTTTTAAAGATTAAAAATAATATTTCTTCACCTAACCAACAATGAAGAGTTCTCTACATGTTGGGTATAACAATCAATCTATTTATTTTTGAAGATGATTTACAATGTGAAATTATTCAAAATCAATAGAACCGCCTAATTTCAAAAATAAAAAGAATTTATAGATAATGTACAGCACTTAAAGTTAATTTTAATGAATTAATTAAAATATTTCAAGATATTTTCTAATATCTATTTGTTTGCATATAATGTTTATTTTAGAAATAATATCATAATTACAGTAACTACAATAATATTTGTATAGAATTAGTAAATTGAATAAAACATTTTTAAAAATTAAGATAAATATGGCAAAATTAAATCATTAAGCTAGATTAATAATAACAAATTAACATATATATGGTACAACTAAAGATCAATAGAGGGATCCTCATTGGCCATTAACATTAAATGCCTAATAAGCTCATTTTTTATATAATTGTTCAAATATATAGAGACATAAAAAGGAACAGCGTAGAACGGTTTATAATTAATAAAATTTAAATAACTAATTTTATTCATCAATCATCAAAATCGCTGCAGTTTAATTTTGGCATATATGAAAACACCAAATTATTGAGAAGCAACTAATGAGTTGTGTAAGAAAATCATTGTTGAAGAAGTTTTACAAGGAGATAGTAACACAATTATGAACAGTAACATTTTTACCAGTAGAATTGTTGTTTTCCGTGCTGTATTTTTTATCAACTGCTTCAACCAATATTGGAATCATGGTTTAATATAATTTTTAATAGTCTTATTCCTGTAAATAAATAAATGTGTCATATGATTTTAATTAAAATATATAAATATAAAAATGTAAATGTATATAGGTAATAATGTAATATATACTATGTCTCAAATAAGAGTAATTTCAAAGAAAAGGGTGTGACTACCACATGTCTTGCTTCCGAGAATGTCACTTTATTATTTTGACAACCTAGCTTGAATTTTGATAAAATTGATACAGAAAATCAATTTTTTGGCAGCCGATTGTTGGAATCGAAAGTAAACGACGAAAACCAATTTAAATAATGGATATTGTTTGAGACATTGATACATTTATATGATGAATATAGGTAGCATTTGAAAAGTGATTGAGCAGCCCAGTTTTGTAAAGTAGGTAGGTACTGGAGTCTTCAAATACTTTTTAAGTACTCAAATACATATTTTAAATACTTTTGAATCTATATAAGCTATATATCTATTTATTATTACTTGTTTTGTTTAAAATTAAGTTGATTATTTTTCTTGAATCTTCATAAATGTTGGGTTTGATGTGTGTAGAACAGATATTTGTTTTATTATTCAGCTTCCAACAATCCCAATTTATAGTTCAATTTTACGGTCATCTAAAATTATAATGCAATATATTAGTTAATTCATATTTAAATAGCCACTATTTGTTTGAAGATTCACATTCACAAGATGACATCCACACAGCATAAAAATATTTCCTAACTATTTTCAGAAAAATAAAATAGTTGTCGAAATATTTAAAAAAATTGTGTAAATAATTAGGAAATATTTTAGTTATATTCTTAGGCCAAGAAATTCATACTTTTGAAAATATTTTATAAAAAACATTTTTATGGTAACTTTATAAAAATATTAATTTAACATTTTTATTCAATCATTCACTACAATTCAGAATACTCATCATATACTCTATCAGTATTTCACACTCAATTGTAAAAACGGATACAGCATTTTCCGACAAGAATCCATTATGAAATTTATGGTAATTGATCAATTACATATCGCGATATTCAATGTGGTATACAAAAAAATGTACATATATTTTTATTAACTTATAAGTAATAGAGCTCATTAAATTATTTTGATTTCGTAATTTTTACATTACCTTATATTATATTTTATTATATAAAAATATTATTTTAAAGGTTATTGTACCGGATATATAAATATCATTAACTTGTTTTCGCATCAATATATTATTATGTTTATTATGGTTTTATTATTAAAATGTATAAAAAAACATGACCGTAAACAGTCCAAAACAAGTCAAAATATTTTGAAAATGTTACCATATATAGAAAATACTAGTATAAACATTCAGTGAAAATTGCATGTATCTACGGTCATTTGTTTTATAATTAAACCAAAAACAATTTTTTCTAAAACCAATATTGCGTAAAAATCCGGTTTTTTTAACTTTTTTTTTTTTTTATCAGTGCTTTTGAAAACTAATGGGAATGTTGGCTTCCTCAATGCACCAACTAGTCACTAAATTCACTTCCCCATTGAACAAGTTACTGATGTTCAAAATCGAAACATTATTTCAACTACTTATCGTGTACAATTTCAAAAAAAATGTGTGAGCCCACCATTATACTCTGGGAAAGTAAAACTTCTTTCATAAGTATTAGGGCCCGTGAAATTATAAGTGAATTAGGGAAAGTGGGAAAAATCAATACAATATAAATAAACGTGCACGCCGCCGCCGCCGTGCATGACTTGAAAATAAATAAATAAACAAACGTGTCAATTTTTTCGTGTAGTTTCAATTAAAAAATAATAATAATGAGTTTAACTTCAAAAGGTGGACATGTTGGTATCGATCTGCTGTACAGTAGTTGTAATGGATGTGTTATACTTGAATACAATGATAAACCATTGTATACGAAAAACAATTCTGATCGATTAACGTAGTCCTTATATTATTATATTTTATTCGTTACTATTGTGATAAACAAACGTGTATACATATATAGGTGAACAATTTACCCGTTTATTTTAATTAATAGATGACACAAATTTTAATTAACTTAAAAAAATGCTATTGCAATAGGAACCTTCTCCACTATCTTTCATTAAAAAAAAATTTAAACAATCGATTGAGTAGTTTCCGAGAACGTTAGCATCAAAGGTGTCGTTTCATTTTTTTTCCACCTACACCTCAAGAAAAAAGTTTTACTTCAAAAAAAAATTAATTGATTAAAAAAACACACATCATTGTAAAATTAATATACTTTCATCGCCCCGCTCAGAATCTAAAGTATATAACTACACTTATTAACATTATTTTTAATTGGGTTCAAAAGTTATAAGTTATAACTGATGTAAATATTCTCTACGACTATACATATATGGTCAATTTGGATTCTTTGTGGATGTGTTGTGAATTAGTGATGTTGGCCATTAGTTTAATGGAATTATTAAAAAATGAAACCACTCGGCGATTTGCTGTATAGTAAATGCCGAGTGGGTTACTGACTTACTGTATTAGATGTGTTATTGTGTTAAATTTGAATTCAATGATATTAAATCATCGGTCTGTCAGTCTATATTACTAAAAATATCTTATGAATTATAATATTATTGCTATCTATTAAAGTAATTTATTTTACTATTACAGAAGGTTGCATTATTTTTTTTCGATAACATATAATTTGATATACTTCAAGTACCCACAAAGAATATTTTTAAATTACAAAAAAATAACTAAAATCATTATTCTTTGTTTAAGTATCTAACTTTGTCCAAATTTGTAGTTAAAAATACATTTAAAAACTGTTTATGTAATTTTTAGATTTTTTGGTTACAGTATCAAATAATTATGAGAAACCTTGTTTTAAATGTTTAATATTTAGGTATGAAAATTGAATTTTGAATAATGAAAATTCAAAAACGTAAGAATAGTGGCTTGGTGTGGCGCGGTGGTTGCATTCAGTCAAAAAACGTGTTCTGAGTGCAAGCACCGGCCGGTGTCACTAGTTCCCGGAGATAACCACCCGGGTTTTTAGTGACAAATCTTTGACACATATACACACACGTATAGAAAATGAGAATTTAAACATTCAGTCAAATTGTCATGTATATACAGTTATTTGTTTTAGAATTTCAACAAAATAACAAAATCGCTACATGATAAATCGAGTGAATATCCAATGTTGCAAAAATATGATCTTTAAACACTCATAAAAATTCATTTGACCTTCCGGTAGAAATTTTTTGTTGATAAAGGTAGACAAACATATAAGAAATCTTGTATTAAATTTTCAAATCTTAGATTTAAAAAGAAAATTTTTTATGAATTTTTAACTCAAAATTATTTGTACCATTTCGTGATTTTTACGTGTTTTGTCAACATTTGAACTTTGAATGCTTATAAAAAAAACTACGGATTTTTAATATTTTTCAAATTTCATAGTAACAATATTTTAAGAGCCTTGTATTAATGTTCAAGCTTTTTTACCCAATAAATATAATTTTACTGAAATTCATAGAAAAAAAAACTAAAAACTGCAAATGTGGACACGTTGGTACCACTCTGCTGTACAGTAGTTGTAATGGAGGTATTTTATTTGAATACAATGATAAACCATTGTACACGAAAAACGATTCTGAGAGGTTAGCGTAGTCTTTATAATATTATGCAAACGTGTCGTTTCATTTTCGTTACGATTTTTTTTCCACCCACACCTCTAAAAAGAAGTTTTACTTAAAAAAAAAATATACATCAACATCATTGTAAAATCAATACATTTATCGCTTCGTTCAGAATCTAAAAAAAAAAACGTAAGAAATAATAATAATCAATG
This sequence comes from Sitobion miscanthi, assembly GCA_008086715.1. Classification (NCBI taxonomy): domain Eukaryota; kingdom Metazoa; phylum Arthropoda; class Insecta; order Hemiptera; family Aphididae; genus Sitobion; species Sitobion miscanthi. The sequence goes on along the minus strand of CM017801.1, from coordinate 7,861,952 downwards.
AGTTTTACGTAAAAACTAAACTATTCTGTATTCCTGTATATTTGTATAATGAAGTACTTTTTAATACTCAGATTGAATTGGATAAGACATTTATTTATGGATGCTTAAACAAATTTATCTGGTGTTTTTTGAAAATCTATACTCACGTCTCCGGTATGGTCTAGTGGCTAGGATACCTGGCTTTCACCCAGGAGGCTCGGGTTCGATTCCCGGTACCGGAAAATACTTTTTGTTTTTTTTTACTACATCGTAGTCATTCCTATGCAAAATGAAAAATAAAATAAATACAATCATTATAATATTATTTTAATATCAACAATAATAATATTATGCAAAATTCATAAATATAATATATAATAATAGTTATTATGTAAATTTCGCACCACGACAAAATTAGTGAAATAGTATTTCATGGATATTTTAAATGGTGATGGCACAGTATATCGTACACATATATATGTATATATATAAACATGGAGGGATATGGGAGTTTCATCCCCCCGTGACTTTTTTTTTATTCTAATCGGAGCGATAATTGAATCGATTTTTCAATGATGTTTGTTTTTTAATGATGTCGGTCAATATCTTTTGTGGCAGTAAACTATAAAAATGCTTCCAGTTTCTACTTTAGCATAATTTCTGGTAGGAAAATGTTAAATGAATCTAGTTGGTATTTTGGGGAAAAGTTTAACAAAGTTGAAAAATTCTCTGTAGTTTTCAATATTCGGAAAATATGGAGATTCTTACTCAAAACTAGTTTTCTAAAAAATCGATTTTGTTATTTGATGTTACTCTAAAAAATTCTGTATAAAACCAATGAGTACATGTAGATACATCTATATGTCATCTATACATGCATATGTTTTGTAAATTTAATATATTCTAAAAAAAGAATCTAAAAAAGTATGAGGTTGCTATGGTAATATAATTATATCAATCATTGATTGCTAGGGGCAACCTTTGAACTTTATAACATTAATTTCATCTTTGTTATTGTTTGGTTGTCATGGAACGGTCAGAAAAATACAATAATATTTTAGGCTCCTAGCCTCAACACAATGACGTCACTGTAACATTCTCTGTGTTGCACCAAATTTATTGAATGACCCCCAGACTTAAGATATATACATGAATATTATTGTGAGGGGGCAATACCTTGTGATTTATCTTAACACTTATGAATATATATCCTACCCTCAATGACAATTCCTGTCTACACCACTGAATATAATATTGTCTGATTGACATTTACGGATTGTGTATATATTATCATTGATCATAAATAATAGTTACTATAAGAAGTAAGCACAACTTAATACATGGGATATTATATTAATTGATAAGATTTTTGATCAAGCCTAAGAATTTTTCAACACATGAAACAAATGTTAAATAATTTATAAATTTAAAAGAATAGCTTAAAATTAGTCAAAGTATTTTGTAGTATTTAGAAAAT